>VXBT01007528.1:779254-843985 GCA_013400235.1 Oriolus oriolus
TTTTCTCTTTTTTTCTTTTTCCTTAATGTGTTGCAAGAACTTTCTGGACAATTTTCCCTATTCTTCACTTATCAGATGTTTGCATAGTTGAGAAACACTCAATATGGGCAAACAGAGGATTGTGACTAGTAATGAGTACGTTTGCTGTCTCAAAAGCAATAATTTTCAAAAGTTGAGAGAAACTACAAGCAAAATTGATTAGAAGAGAAACTGTAGGCAGAGAAAATGTTGATTGCAAATTGGTGATTCTGTAAGAGGAGTTTATGAGAGCTCCAAAACCCCAAACACCACAATTTCATATGAAATAAGAACACAACATTGGCTGGAATCCAAGCCTTGCTCTATTACAAAGCAAAAGAAGGATGGAAAATCTACATCCATACACAAGGATTACATCTGAAAATTCAAGGTGGGAAATGGAAAACTTGCACCAAGACCCTTTGAGGAATTAGCTGAACTTCCTCTTGGTCTGCTGACTTTAGTCTCTAATAAACCTCACAGCATGATAGGTAATTGTGTGAATGTTATATAATAACATTATTTTTTAAAAAGGCCAGAAGGCTGTAGCTGTGTAATAGGTAAGGTGTTATCAGTCAGATCAAACAATGGGGCTACCTAATCTGATGCCAATTGATAAAGAATCAAAGGCTGGAAATAGACACCAACATTGTCAACATGATTTTGTAGAACCTTTTCCTTTCAAGGATAATTAGTTTTATTCTTTGAGACTGAGGTTTTGATTGATAAAAGTGTGGATGAACACAACAAACTGACTTTTGTTGAAGCAATTCCCAGGCCCCTGACTCTTTATGGTGCTAATTTCATTTGAGATTAAGAGCATTTACACATCTGAAACTGGATAACTGCAGGTCTTACGGACACTGGGTTACCTGGAAAAACAAATAGACAAACAAACAAACCCCAGCAAGAGTATTTTTGAGGTTCTACGCAGAGATCAGTACCAGAACTGCTTTTTTAATACATTTCTCATAAATTATTTGTAAAGTATTTTTAAAACACTTTAAACAGGGAAGTTTTCTTTTGTTCTTTTTGGCCATTTTGGAAGGAAGGGTGACTTGGAAACCGGTGGAGTTCTTTACAGGCATTTGCACAGGGAGAAGATCCTGGGTAGTGAAATACTCTTCAGTCTGGAAAAGGCATAAGGAGAATCAATGGCTGGAAGCTAAAGGCAATAAATCCAATTTTAAAAACTAGGAGATTTCCTCTTTTTAGTTACTTATTCATTGATTTGCTTATTTAAATAGTCAGAGTGCTTAGAGCAAACTATTATTGGAAGATGTAGGATCTTGATCACAGTGTGCAGGTGGTGCGGGAAGTTTGCAAAGGCCAAAAGTCAATCACCATAACCTCCTCTGGTTGTCAGCTGAGGGAAACAGACCCCTCCAGCTCACACAAACCAAATTTCTGCTCTTCATAATGTGGAGAGAATTTTTTCCTCTCCCTTGACTACCAGGGGAGCGTCACTCAGCTGCGTGTTAGCTGGGGGCTGCCATCCAAGCCCTTTCTCCCAAAAGATGGAAGTTTGGAGTCAGGATAAGAGGATGGCCTCTCTTGGGGTTTTCCAGGTTAGTGAAGAAAATCTCAGGGAATGGGTTTGTCAGTAGAGATGCTCACAGAGGGCCTGCTGCAAATGGCAGAGAGGAAGAGAGAACAGGGTGAAGAGAGAGAAAACATAAAGCTGCTAAAATCTAAAAAGACCAGAAATAAATCTGACCTCCCTTGAGCCCAGTCTGAAGCTTGAATTGTGGTTTCCACTGCCACCAAGACAGGCTTGGGAGGGTCACTCCTTCCTTTGCACCTGGGCCCAAGGCAGCACGGTTTGGGTACAGATTAAAGGAAAAATGAACGTCCTAGGTTGCAATGTAAGATATAACCAATAGTGTGTATTCTGTTATCATCTTCACCAGCTGTTAAAGCAGGTGGGGCAGTGTTTGTTATCTCCTCCCATGACTCATCCCTGATAACTCCCTCCAGGAGCTATCTCTGTTTAATGGGCAATCAAGGACCCACTGCAAGACTCACGGAATTACATCAGCCCATTGTGAGATGCTCCGCCCATGAGGGAGGAGCCAAGCATTCCCACCTGGATATAACCTGGGCTTTGGAAGAGCACAAACAGCCCTTACCTACGGTATTCCCAGAGGACGAGAGCTACCGTCAGGTGAAGACCAGACCACTTCTGCAGGATCACCGCTTCAACAGGACCACTTCATCTGGGCTGCTGCCACCACCCTGACTAACAGGGTGTCAGGGTGTATTGATGCCTTTTCCTGGTCTTAAAATTAAGAGAGCTGAACACAGTTAAGAGGGAAAAAGGGTTTTACCTCGGTGTTTATTGAAGGATCCTCAGGGGCGCCGAAATGCACATCGAAATGCACCCCGAAATGCCCCCCGGAGAAATGGCCCCCACGATGTGATGTGTGTGCAATTATAGGCCTTGCTAATTAGCACATCTATCAAAGATTCCCCAGTGAGGGACTCCAGCGAGACCCCTCAGCGAGGAACCTTCCCCTGGCTGGGCCTGGCTTTGTTTACAGAATGTGTTCTGGAGAGGCCCTCAGGGTCTGGGGTTCCCAGGGTGTTTGGGCTCTTGGCTTAACGGGATATTGGGTCTGAGGGAAGGGATCAAACTTAAAGAGTTATAACTGTGTGGGCTAAAAGCACTAAGAATATATAAAAGCTATATAAAAGAGTGTATAAAAGGGGTATAAAAGAAAAAGCAAACAATCATCATGGCATCAGTATCCTGACTCTGTCAGTGTTCTTGTACTATTGCATTTATTTTAATTTTCCTATTAAATTATAATTCTGACCTGCAATCTCCCACTGGTTTGTTTTCAAACTAGTACAATGAAACAGAGAGAAGGAGGCTTCTCTTCTTTCTCGGCCCTAAAAAGTTTGCACCCCGCACAAGACAGAGCTGGAAAAACTGTGTCCATCCTGTGCCTGCTGCCACTTTGGGGCAAATGCTAATGACTGGCTGCTGGGAATGTGCCTGTCTCCTTGTTCCCTGGCTGCACTCCTGCCTTCCTCGCTGAATGGCATTAATCATGTCAGCCTCCCTTTCTACAAGAGTGGCTGGTTTAATGGGAAACTTCATCCAGCATCAATATCCTGAGGGGAGGAGGAAATTAAGAGAAGAGGAAAGTGTGTAGCAGGGAGGTAGCTGATGGGGAAAGCAGTCACTGCCTGTTCCAGAGTGTGGATTGGAGAGGGGCAAGGCAGGGAGCAGAGACTGGCTTTTCTTTGAAAGTCCAGAGGCAGCAGGGATGTCAGTTGGATCTGCAGTGCTGGAGCTCAGAGAGGTCTCTGGAAAGCAGAGAGGATGGAGGATGGTGTGGAATGGCTGAGATCCAGAGGTACTTGCCAGGGAAGGTGGGGAGAAAGCTGGAGCACAGATGAAGCATTTGAGCCCAAAGCACTGGGCTTGAAAGCGACTGAGGAAGAGGCAAACAGTGCTCCTGGAAGGGGGTCAGGTCAGGGGTGTGCAGGAGAAGGAACCAGGCTGAGCACAGCTGAAGGAACAGCTCCTGTCAGAGGCAGCTGCTGCTGCTCATCGTGGCATTCCCTTCATGTATTTTCTACAACTCCTCAAGCTTTTCCATGCTTTGTGGCAGCATTCCTTCCTAGACCCACAGGGCTGCACCATCTGCTGTTCCCATCTTTGCTCTGAGGTGTGTCTGGGTGTCACCTAACTGTGGGATCTCCAGGGGCTAGAATTCCTGAGTTGGGATGTTCTCGTGCATTTCTGTGCCTATGGGAGTGCAGGTTGCTCAGAGAGGGTGATTTAGCCCAGAGTTCACCATCAGCTTGGCCTGCTTCTCCTGCTTCCTTCCTCCTCCCTCCTGTCTGTTCCTCTGCTCCTCTGACACCTCTGACAGCTGGTTATTACCAACATTGCAGCATATTGGCTGAAATTAAGTTAAACATTGCTTTGTAGCCCACGGTGTGGCTGACAGGGTTCTCAATGGACCTGAGCAGATGAGCTCCATCCTTTCACCCTGGCTTCCACAGTGACATCACATTCTCTTTGTATCCGAGCTTCTCCCTCCATTTTTTGTTTTCTCACTCATTTCCCAGCCTTGATGAACAACACATTTACTACTCAATGTATACAGAGAAAAAGCTCTCTGCAGTCTTCTCTTGGGATGCTTCCTCTGGAAGAGAAGCCCCTAATGATGGGTGGTACTATGAAGAAGGTGATCATCTTAGCCTATAAAAACACTCCCCTTTGGAGAAATCCAGCCCCAAAAACCTGTCAGGATTTCACACAGCAGTAGGAAATGAGGGTGACAAGGTATAGGTAGTGTAGGCAGCATGGGAAAACCTTCCACGTGTGTGATGAACTGAACCTGTGGAATTTATTGTCACAGGATATTACTGAAATGAATAATTTAGGGGGAATCAAAGAGTTTGCAACCTCATTGAGAGTTGTGTCCAGACAAAACATTATGCAGGTTGAAATTTATAATGACTAAATCTGTACAACATAATCTAATTATCAGACAGGGTTAGGCAAAAATGACCTCCCATGGGAAGAAATGCACAATTAGATGTGTTAGATCTGAGCTGATGAGCAGGTGTGTTAAACCTTCTTCTGAATCATCCAGTACTGAATTTTTTATCAGAATTGCAGTAGCAGATCAGACAACCTTTGCATTTCTCTTCTCCCCATTATTCTGTGATCTTTTGAAACAAAATATTTTATTCCCTTTCACACGGGCATTTTGGCAAACGATATCTCGTAGGTCTCAGAAATCTGATTTCACACTCACTTGTAAAAATACAGCCTCAGACAGACTCTCTGTCTAGTAGTGTCTAGGTTGCTGATCAACCTGCTACATCATTGTTTAGTTCAATCTCGGCTTCCAAGAAATTGATTTCCTCAGTATAAATTTTGTGGGCACCATTTGTTTGCTTTGGTGTACACAGTGATCCACTGGAGGTGGAAAAAAATTCCTACTGACTTCAGATAGATCTCCCCTTCTCCCCTTTTCTCTCCTTCTCCCGTGTTTGGAGAATACTGTGCTCACTGCTATTGCCATGAAGAGGATTTTTGGTGTAAGGAAGTCTCCCTGATCTCCCTTTCTCTGTCACTCAGCCCCACAATCACTAAGTCCTTGCTAATGCTGATGTTTTCACTAAAGGTGGTGCCCCCTGCCCCCTGCCTCTGAGCCATGACAGTCTCTCATGACAGAGAGCATGGGAGAAACCCTCGTAAGTGTCTTGCAGCACTGAGCATCGTGACCCCAAATTCGGGATTCCCTTGTCTGACGTATCAATCAGAGCACATGTCCCAGTCACTCCCATCTCCCCGGGGATTAGAGGTGTATCCCATCCTGCCAGCATGGCACTGTGGAGTCTGACTTTGGTTTGCTGTTCATGTGACACTGCTCCAACAGAACACGCACCTAGAAGACACCAGAAATGCCCTGCCACTGAGAAAAACATCATTCTCCCAGGAATAACATGACCTTCCTCTTCTCTGTGTGTCATTCTGCACCAGAATGACGACGTGTCGGCTGGAGCAGCAGGAAAACGCACTCTGGAGGAGATGCTGACATGTTTGCAATCAGTGCCAGGGGCAGAGGGCTTGGGGCTGACCCTCTGCTTGCTGCCCTGTGCTCAGAGTGCTCCCACCAACACCACTGATTGCAAACCCTGCCTGTTCTCTGCAGCAGCACAGGGCCCAGGTGTTGTTTTATTTTTAGGTGTATTCTGGACTCTGCTGCAGGCTGTGAACCGGCGTCAGCAGAAGGATTGAAAAGCAATGAAGTGCTGCTCTTCACTTAGAGATGTCATTTTCCTCCACATAACCTCCCTCCCAAGGATTCTGGCCTGCCAGGTCCTGGCTGCTCGGTACATGCAGTGCCGCAGCTGGGCTGGGGGGTGGGAAGGGGGAACATTCAGAGATCCCCAAAGCATCACTCAGTGGCACCCTCACGATGCTCTGATGGGTGGCCACAGGAAAAGGAGGATCACCACAGTCACTTTCCATGCTTTCCTCCCTAATTATTTCACCCTACAGACCCGTTCCTCACCTCCAACACCCAGACCTGCATGGGGGTAGGATGCAAGAAAAAGGATGCAGACCTGTGAGCAAGGGACACAGGCTGTCCCTCCCAGCACCCCAGTCCTACTGTCTGAACCCCACCCTGACCCCACAGGTTCAACAGACCTAAGAACAGCCATGTCTCAGAGGCCTGGGGAGAGGCAAGAGGGATGTGCTGCAAAAGAGAGGTGCAGGGCCAGCTCTCTCCCCCCTCCTCCAATGTATAAGGCTTGACCATCTGCCCCTGAATTTCAGAGGCCGGGAAAGCAAAGTTAACCTGCTGGGATGGCTCACACACAGTTTTGGGAACTGTGGAGGGGATGTGGCTCTTTTCAGACTTTATTTCCCAGCAGAGGCAGCTCTAGGTGTGAGCAGAGCAGGCACTGCCTGTGACAGCAGTTTGCTCACAGCAAGGACGTGCCCGTGGTCCTGCAGAGCAGCTCAGCTGTGCCAGAGCCAGGCTGGCTGTGCTGGCGGGGGCACGCTGGGCATCTGTGACTGCCACAGCCACACAGGGAACCAGGCTGAGTCCTCACACAGTGCTCCTCACTCCCACCTCTCCCTGCTCACCTTCTGTGCAGCAAAACATCTTCTAATTCTGATCTCAGGTGTGATTATTGAGTTCCAAAAAACTTTTCGGTGCTGGCTTTACTCCTAATATACTCTGCAAGAGCTGCATCAGCACTAGTAGGATTTTTAGTCTAATTACCAGAGGTGTGTGTAGATACATTTCATGTCTCCAGAAGGGTGTTAATAATAGCTCCGAGTGATGAGAAACAACACAAAATGCTGCTGCCAGCTCTAAGGAATAGGAAGGAAAAGACAAACCTGTGCATAACCTTAAAAAGTCCTGCAGGACAGTACTGGCAAGGAGCATTTTCCATTGGAGGTCAGTGGTGTTCTCCTTAGCACAGGAAGGGGAACCGAGGCACGGAGCTGCCAAAGCTGGCTCAGCCTCCCCTCAGCAGAGCTGAGGCTCAGAGTGGTGTGTCCTGACCCTGGAGCTGCTCCCCAGGTGCTGCTGCCATTCCCTCCTGACTGTCACACCTTGTAACTCGCTCTCTCTCCGCGCTGCCTGGGCAGGGAGCTGCAGGACCACCCGGACCACGAGCTGCTGTCGATGCTCCAGCTGATGGCTCTGAAGTGAGAGGAGCACACTGAGCCATCAGCGAGCACGGGGCTGTGCTGAACACACACTGCCTCGTTTTCTGCAAGCTGGGGTATAGATCCTTGTCTAAGGTCCATCACACTGAGTAACTGAACAAATGAATGGCCCTTAACTCCTCCTTTCAGTCATTTTTCATTGCTGGGCACAAACACAGCTTCTCCCACATCTGCTGGGTGAGATAGCTACAACTGCTGGTTTTGGGTGTTTGTTTTTGAGTAAAGATCCCCAGGATCTCAGCTGATCTGTGTCAGCTGGGGAGAATTTTCAGCAAGTCAGAGGGAGACAGCCTTGTTCCCACGGGGCTGGCCTGCTCCCTGGGTACAAACACATTTCCATCTCTTTTTCCAGGGGTTAATTTCACAGAATTAACTGCAGAATTAACTAGGTTGGAAAAGACCTTTAAGATCAGCGAGTCTGACTTACATTTCTTCCCACTGCTCCCTAGTAAGGATCACTTTGGACCAAGACATGTTCAGGGGAGTCATTCAGGTGGAAAGCAGAGACATCGCTGTGGATGGGATGCCTCTGGATAGTGGAGGCAGTGCTGCAGTTGTGTAAGTAAACAGATATTAGAAATTAAAGTCAGCGGACCAAAAGGGATTTCAGCTAGTTCTTCAAAGGGTCTTGGTGCAAGTTTTCCATTTCCCACCTTGAATTTTCGTGTGTAATCCTTGCGTATGGGTAGAGATTTTCCATTGTTTTTTTCTTTTGAAACAGAGCAAGGCTTGGATTCCAGCTAAACTTGTGTTCTTATTTCATATGAAACTGTGCTGTTTAGGTTTTGACTTTCTAATAAACTTTTTTTACAGCATCACCAATTTGCAATCAGCATTTTCTCTGCCTACAATTTCTCTTCTAATCATTTTTGCTTACAATCTTCCTCAACTTTTGAAAATTATTGCTGTTGAAAGAGCAAATATACTTGTTACTCAGTTACAATCCTCTGTTTGCTCACGCTGAGTGTTTCTCATCTTCCTGCAGTGTTATCTTGCTGGATCCTGTCACATTCACCTCTTCTCCACAACCTTAATTCCTAACAACTTTATTTTAAAATTTAGGGTTCTATCATTCTTGGTATTACTTTTAACAACCAAGTGGATCAGCTTTCATGATGGTGGCAATTTTTATGTTTCGGTTTGCCTCTGAGGTCAATTTACTTTCAATGTTTTCCAAACAAATCACTTGGGTTGTTTAAAAACTTGCCCTAGTGAAGTAATTTTGTAAAGAGTTTCAAAACTTTAGCATATCTTCAAGAATCAGATTTTCTTTGAAAAAAAATTACAAGAGCTCTGTTAGAAATAGAAATTCTGACTCTTGTCCAAACCTAATTCTACCTGTGCATGAAAAAAAAAGAAGGAAAAATGAGGAGAATTATTTAAAAAAAAATATTTGTGAAGGTAAATGCAAAATTGAAGAGGAAAGGAAAAACAAACTTGTAAGGAATTCTGTAAATATTTTAAGGCAAATAGCAACAACCACAACAGTAGAAATGAAAGTCTTATCTATTGAACACAATCCAAAAAAAGGGTTAATAGGGGAGTGTGGGAACAAACTTGTGAACAAAATGTTCAGAGTATATATAAAATATTAGAGAGGAATGTGGAAAAAGCAATATAAGGAGCAGACAGTGGCTGTGGGAAAGCTCACAGTGATGCCAGAAGCAGTGGAGCAAATGGAAATGCAAAGCCCAGGCTGTGGAGGGGGAAGGACACCCAGTTAATGCCTGTAAGTCCTCGAGTTAAACAAGAAAGGAAAAAGCTTACTGGAGATAAAACTGCATGGGGAAAAATCTATGCCAAACATAGAACAAGGTGGCAATTGGTGTGTGAGGAGAGAATATCTAAACACAGCCTCAACTACTCAGAAAACGGGCAGAGAAATCCTGGAGTGAAAACCAAAATCACTCAGTGCAAAAGCTGCAAACTCACAGCAATAACCAGAGAGTGTTTACAAATAGCCCTTGGGTGAAAATTAACAGGATCTGCAAGGCTGCAATCAAATCAAGCCTTTGGGGAAAGTCCAAACTTTTAGAAAGGCAAAGACGGAGCTGAAAGCTTGGGCAAAAATGGTGAAGTTGTTTTGGCCCACCAGAAACATCTCGGGCAGATGTGGGAAACACAAGTGAGAGAATGTCTTTGAGGAATGATGGCGTTTCATGGTTAAAAGGGAGTAGGGGCAGAATCGCCTTCGGTCCCCCAAAACCAGTTTGCTGCAACCATGTGAGGGTAAAGGAAAGCTCATGGATTTTGGAGTTCTGGCATCAGAAACAATCCTAGAAACACAGACTGCTCTCTGCACAAATACTCTGATGGGGAAAGGAGCTGTCCACATCCTCTGAGCTGAGCTGTGAGTGGTTATTGCTGTGAGTGGTTCAGACAAACAGAAAAGGCCCAAAGATTGGCTGAAGTGCCTCTAGTAGAAGGTCAGTCCTGGTGACAAGCCTCTGTGTCCAGCAGGACAGTGGTTTTGCTGGGTCTCTGCTCAGAAAATGGCACACTGTCTGTCCTCAGCTGTCACTGCAGGACAGTGAGGGCAGTGACTGCCCTCAGCCTCTGCAAAACCACTGGGTTAGAGTGAAATGGGTCCCTCGGGTGAGACCTGCAGTAGCTGGGAGGGGAACACTCCACTCCTGCCTGTGTTGGCCGAGAGCACAACCTCCTGGGACAGTCCAGCTTTGGGCTCAGCTCCTGCAAGACACCTGGCATCAGCCAAGCAGGGATGACAGGCTGAATAACACAGGATTAACTTCACGGGAATTAAGTGATCTTTAGTCTGCCAGTGGGGAGTTAGTAAAGGGAATATTATTTGCCCCAGGTGGCAAAGTGAGTTAATAGCAAAGGCAAAAAGAGGCAGTCCTGGATCTTGCCCTTACCCAGGCACCAACTGGAACTTTTCTGACTTAAACCTCTAAATTGTCCTGGAGGATCTTGGTTTCCAACCTCATCCCCCAGCTGGAGCCAGCCTAGGAGGTGGCACGAGAGCATTGGTTTAGAGAAGTTTTTAGACAAACTCTCCAGCCTTCTATAGAGGGATGAGGGTGCAATTGTTTTGGGAAGAGGCTGTTTGTTCCTGCTGGTCCGCTCTGATTTTCACCAGGAGGACTGGGACTGTTTGGGCTTTCCAGGCTGAAGACACAGCAGGTGAGTAATGTATGGAAAGATTTAAGAGTATGGATTTAAGTGCTAGTTCAGGTATTGTTGCCAGGGCGTCAGGGGAGGCTTTAAAATGAAGCATAGTGAAATAAGGAGGTGGGATACGGTAACTTCTTTGTGCTCCATTTTCCTATCCCGAGGCTTCCCACTAAGTGATGACTTTGTATAATTAAAATGAACAAAGTAAGTGGCAGCAATCCATCTTCACAATCACAGCATTTTCTCCTTCCCTTTGTTGAAGTGCTTTGTTCATCTCAAATTGGTTAAAAAAAAAGGAAAAAAATAAATAATAAAAAATACAGAAATAGAAGTTGAATGGGTGCCTGCAGGGGCTGTATTTTTAGCAGCTCATCAGTTTGCAGAGAAGCTCAGAGGTTGCAGATTCTAATTGCCAACCTGGAATGTGGAAAGCAGGACAACTGAAAGAGTGTGTTGTGGAGAGCGTGATGATTTCAAAGCAGGGAAGGAAGAGATAATTGGCAACTTTGCTATGTACAAAATGTGGTGGGACACCGTGTGGTGAGGCCATCTGGCCAGAGTTTGGGGCATGAGAGCCTGGTGAAAGGCTCTTGTGGAATCCAACTGCAGGAGGGATTTTGCCTCTTCCCTGGCTGGAGCTGTGAATGTTTATGCGGCCACCCTGGGGAGGCTGGATGGGGATATTTGCAGATGGAGCATGTCAGATCCAGCTGAGATGCTGGCTGGGAGGAGGAAGTGAGCAAGTGGGAAATGACAGAACAGATCTCTAACAAGAAGGTAGAGCAGAGCGTGGTCCCTGAGCACAGATCCAGGAGCCAGGGCTCTGAAGAGGGATGAGGTGAGCGCTGCTGTAGCCTTAAAGCATTAACTATCTTTAACACCAGATTCAGTTCAGCCCTGGCTTTATGCCCAGCAATGCCCATCTGCAGAAGATTGCCATGAGAGGAGCTGACTGACTTGGTCTCTTGGTGCCCTTCCCCAGCAGAACCAGGATCCCTCTGTGGGATTCCAGAGTCCTGCCCAGGACAGAGGAGGAGGTGCTCGGTCTATCCTTGCTGACATGGACCTGGTTGCTGTCCTCCCCCGTTCTGCTGCACACCCCCAAAACTGGCTGTCATGATTTGCAGCTCCAGGTCCTGAAATGGATGTCCTGGAAGTGCTGAGTGTACTGACAGCTCAGCTGATGGCTGTGGGATGCAGGAGCTCATGGCTTGGAGTACGGGAAAAGGCTGCCTTGTGTTTGCGTGGTGGAGGAGCTTGGCAGGTTTTTGGCTTGCTTTCCTGATAGACTATTTTCATCTCCCCTGTCCTACTTCCTTCCACACAGGCCTCATTTCCCCCCAGGGACTATAACTAAACTCTTGTCTGTAATTCCAATTGGTTCATCAGCTCTTTGGAGCACTTCCAGGCACACAGCAGAAGAGGATCACATGGGTAGCCCATCTGATGCCATGTACATAAAAAAATTAGCTATGTACAGACTGGACTGTGCTGAGCAGGCCTTGTTATGGCTGCAGATTTGCTGTCAGGACTTTGCCACCTACTTTGTCACAGGCAGATAAATAACACTAAAAAATACACCTCCCTCTGCATGGAAGACCCAATCCTAACACAATCAAAGCCAGAAATGTCTGACTGAAAGGGCATCGTGGGTAAATGCTAATTTGCTGAGGTAATGGGTTAGGGGCAGAGAAGTAGGACAGATAAATCCTAAAACATGGGTAAAACCATATGCAAGCAGTGCTGCAAGAACAGGACTTGAGGGGGAAATGGAGACAAACATGGCCATGGCTGATTGCAAATCACATCTGATGTGCAGAATGCTGAGTGGAGCTGGTAAGGTCATCCTTCCATATGTATGAGTTTGCTCATCTCCTTGCTGGTAAACCCCCAAACTGGATGCTCCAGATCTCCCTTTCCCTGACCCTTGGACTGTGGTACAAAAGGAGGGCCTTGAGGCAGCTTGCAGAGCTCAGCAGCATGGGGGACACACTTGATCCCTGTGAGGGGATAATGCAGCCCCTCCAGCCAGTGCTCAGCACCCTTTTTCCCCCAGCAAAGCTGTGGGAGCACAACCTTGACACTGGCCTTTGGGATGCTCCTGACGTGGATTAGTCACGCTGCCGTGGCTCAGCTGCCTGCAGGGCTGTCACTTTGTTCTTCTTCAAGGAAGAGCCAGTGGGCTGAGGAGGCTCCAGTTCCATCTACCAGCAAAACCCGTTGCAGGGAAAGAGCAGCAGCAAAGGGGGGAGGTGCTGGAAGGGGGGAGCAGTGGATTCCCTCGATAATTAGGATGGCTGCATCATCACTTATGCAAATAGGGGGAAGAAGGAGGCTTTTTGCAGCAAGCTCAGTGGAGGGGAGAACAGAAAGATGGAGCTATTCTCCATGAAAGAAAATACCTGGCCTGAACAAAGGATGTGTGGTCACTCACACACTTTTCTCCTGCTCAGAAAAGGCAAAATCAGGAGCCCTTCAGGACAAGCAATCCCTGGTTGGAGTATGGCTGCTGTCCTGTGTTGCACACTCATGCAAACTAATACAAGGAGCCTTGGGCAAAAACAAGCAAATTTGATGTCTGGTTATTCCTCAGTCCCTCCCCTCCCTCCCGATGTCACAGGGGTGTGTCTCTGTCCCAGCATTTTGACAGGCTCATGTCCATCCCTCAACTTCCCCGTTTGCTCAGAGGGCTCTGGTTTGGTGGGAATCCAGGGTGCAAAGCTGGGTACAGCTGAGCCCTGCTGGAATTCACAGCCTGAGCTGTCCCCAGGCTGCAGAGCAGTTTCTCTTTCCCCTTGTTTCCTGAAGCCTGGAGAGGGTAGCTCTGTCACCCTCCGTGGGAAGAGGGTTGAACAACATTGTCATCCTACACCACCACCATCTTCCCTTGTCTGGCACCAGCACAGATGTGTTTGCATTCACTGTTTTCCACTTGTGCTCGTTCAGCTGGGCAGGACAGCTGCCTTGGTGCTGCAGAGCAGGAATGCAAAGGAAAGCTGCTCTGCATCCCAGCTGTGGCTGCCCTCTCCCTCTCCCTCCACACTGCTGGGCTGCCATGCAATGTGGGAGTAGGCTTTTTCAAACTGGAAATGTGGGATTCATTGCTTCCTTGCCCGGAGGTAGAATGGGACAGACCTTGAAAGAGCCTGTGGTGACTCTTGAGGGTGTCCTGTATAGAGCCAGCAGTTGGAGTCATCGATGGTCCTTGTGGGTCCTTTCCAGCTGAGGATATTCTATGATAAGCCAGTGATATGAAAGCAGCAGCAGATTGTCACCTTCTGCCCGTCTCTCCAGTGCTTAGCAGGTGGAGTCTTGTGCAAAATGGTCCTGCAAGAGAACTTTAACACCAGAGAGACAATGAGGGGATCCTGATGATGCCTCATCCTTGCACACCCCAGGCCTACAAGAGTAGCCAATCTTATCTTACACGCTGATGTCCAAGTTTGGACTGTCAGCAGTGTTTTGACAGGCATGAACCAAGCTGTTCCATTTCCAAAATGCAATAAACCTCAAAAGAATAGCACAGCCCTGGCTGCCCTGGGGCTGCTGTCTCTGTATGGGTGCAGGGTATGCTGTTAGGGTTGGACCTCAGCAGGAGATCCACGGCTCTGACTGCTCACTCTGGAGACAGAGACACCTCTGTGAGGCTCCAGAGCTCTTCCCTGAGCCTGTGTGAACTATAGGGATGATGGGAAACTTTGGACTTCAGATGATGCTCAGGGCAGCATTGTGGACATCTCCAACCAATCCAGAAAATTCCTTTTCTCAGGATGCACCTTGGCTGTATCCTAATAGAATCACACAACTTCTCTCTGCTTTAGAGGAGCAGGAAATTCTCCCAGCACTGCCTTGTTGTCAGTTGAGCAGCCTAATCAAAAAACATTGTCTTGTTTGTGGGCTTGAAAGGTTTCAACGCAGGGCAAAGCTAAACAAACAAGTGGAAGAGGAAGGCACTGCAAAATCAGTGCTGCCG
This sequence comes from Oriolus oriolus, assembly GCA_013400235.1. Classification (NCBI taxonomy): domain Eukaryota; kingdom Metazoa; phylum Chordata; class Aves; order Passeriformes; family Corvidae; genus Oriolus; species Oriolus oriolus. The sequence goes on from VXBT01007528.1 coordinate 793,600, forward strand.
ACTAACTAACAGGGGATCTCGTCAGGACTCATACGTCTCCAGCAATTTCTCAATCTCAGTGGAGTCCTGCCTGCTGAATGAGGAATATCTCCTCATCCCAGGCCAATTAAGCCATACCAAATCACTCCCCCCCACCCTCCCCAACACAGATAGGCAGGCACATTAATGATCTCTCAGCTCTCCTCTTTTTGTTGCTGGCGAAGAAAGATCAGCTGTCCTCTTGCTGTTCCCAAAAGTGGGGTCTGATTGGACTGACATGAGGGCAGGAAAACCTTGGATTATGCTGCACCCATAGCTAAGCTTCATGTGCCACCAAATGGCACAGCTTAACCTGGAATCCTGGCACTGGAGCAGCCTGAGCTACTCTCCTCCTCAGGCACAAAGGGAAATCTGTGCAAATTATGGTTCCTGTGCTCCAGGCTGGGCTCATTCAGTTGTACTTGGGCAGTGTCAGCCAGTGGCTGATTTAGGCTTATTCCAGTCTTGGGCAAATTCAAGTGGAAGTTGGGAAATGCATCTGAGCAGGAAAATAGTTCCTCTGGCAACACTCCTGGAGGCACCAAAACTTAATGTTTCTCCTTTAGTGTGGTGTAACAAAGGCATATTAAGGCTGGGTGGATTCTGCTCGCACTAGAGGCTTTTCCTACAAATGAAGAATTCATGGTTGTAGCAAATGAGTGTTTGTAGGTTGCTCCTTGGCTCCTGCCCCCCATCCCAGCAAAAGGAGAATCCCACATGAGCACTCTGCTTCCTGATCAGAGCAGCTTTTTGGGGAAGGCAAAGCTGATGGTTGCCTTGGCTTCCATGGCTTGGGAAGGGCCGTTACCTGAAAACACCGTGGAGAAGGTGCATTTATGTAAACATTAAAAAGTGAAGTCTGTGGAGTCCAGGGCAATCCGTCTTTTAAATCTGGCTTTTATAGCATTATTATGTGAGACAGCCTCGTAAAAAGCTCTCTGTAGGTGCCATTATCTCGCGTTGTGGCTTCGGCGGGCGAGCTGGAGAAGCTGTGAGTTTGTGCAACAGCACATGTTGGAGTGAGTTATGGGGTGTCAGGGGCCCCGTGTTAACGATCCCACAACCCATTCAGCTCCTTTAAGGTTAATCAACTCAGCATTTGTGTCAGGTGTAATGTCTAATTAAAATGATGGAAGAGGTGCGAATGCCTCCTGGCAGAGGAGGGAAATGGCACAAAGAGGCAGCGTCAGTGCCATATTGGTTTGGAAAAATCAATAAGAGGAGCTCATTTTATCCCAGTGTATCTCTGCGTTTGCCATTCAGTGGCTCGTTTGGAAAAGAGCCAACTGGCTGCCCAGGGAGCCTGGGAACGGTGGTGTTTGGAAACACTTAAAGACAACACCGGTGGGAAGAGGAAAGGGAAGAAGGGAAGTGGCATGGGTCAGGGATGGGAGATGGGTCAGTGTCCTCACATCTCACAGGACGAGAGGAAACAGCCTCAAGCTGTGCCAGGCGAGGCTCAGGTTGGACATCAGGAGGAATTTCTCCATGGAAAGGGTGGTCAGGCACTGGAAGGAGCTGCCCAGGGAGGTTTGGAGTCCCCATCCCTGGAGGTGTCCAAGGAATACCCGGACGTGGCACTCAGGACTCTGGGCTGGGTGACAAGGGTCGGACTCAGTGATCTTGGAGGCCTTTTCCAACCTGAGTGATTCTGTGAGGGCAGCGTGGACCGTGGGAGACTCTGGGGAGACTCACTGATGGAGAAGGAAAGGATGGGCAAGCAAAAATGGAAAGGAAAGGACTAGGAATCCAGAGGGTAGAAAACCAAGAATGTCTGGGCTGGAAAAAGCAGATCTTCTGAAGGAGACACATGGAGCACCAACTGGATGGAATGGGGGGAGGAAAAAAGAAAATAATCTTGGGCATTTCTGCATTCCCACAAATTCCAGCTAGGTTATTTACTCTTAAACTGTCCCTTAAACTTCCTATCTGTTATGAGAAGCTTAAAAATGGAAAAACTAAGAAGTCTGAAAGCAATTTTCACTCTGTTGGTATTTCTGTCGAGGAAAGACAACTTTCAGACAAACTGAAACACCGAATAGAGATTTGTGAGCTTTTTTTTTCCCCTCCTATATTTTCAGTGGTTTGAAAACTTTGTGGTCAGAGAGAATGACATGGATGCTGTCTTTAGATTTCTTCTCTTAAGGAGTAACTCTACAGGGCATTGTAAAAAATAGTTAAAATTTCTCTGGAAATAATTTTTAATGTGTTGTAGCCATTTTTCAGGATGTAAGAAGTCTTCCATCGCTAGTTGTGCAGCCAGCTGGACAGACATCCATCCAAAGAGCTCTACAAAATGTGTGAAAGCTGGGGCTAAATCAATAACTTTCCATCCATGCAGTTACACTTCTCTGCAAATACAAACATTTGCTCATTATCACCACACACAGTTTCATCTCCACTGAATTTTTAATGAAAAGGAATGATAATTTATTCACTAGCTTTTTTTTTTTTTAAGAAAAATGATATCTTTGGCTAATGATTTTACTCCTTCTGGGTTTGTTAGAAGCTTCCTGCTTTCCCTCAGTCTATGTTGGTTTTCAGGTGCACTGAAAAGACCTGCAGGGAAATATCCACCTGATAAAGCACCTGATAGAAGAAGCACAGCCAATCCCAGGGCAATAAAGAAAGACAAATTTTTCTAGGGTGCAATTTAGGCCCTGCAGAGGCTGAACTTCCCTCTGGACAGTCTTCTCTCCCCATCTTCAGGGGATTCAGCAACAACACTGCACTTTTAGGTTTCTTGTTTGACAGAGTTGGGGTAAGTACAGGCCTGGAGGACACCTAAGAAGCAGCACTCAGCTGATATGTAGCACAGTTCTCACCTTGCTTTTCAATGTCCCACACTAAGAATTCAACTTTCCTCCTCCTTTCCCCTACCCCAAGAAAAAGGCCTGCGGTGCTGCTGGGATGACACATAATTTACATGCTCTGGAATCTCAGATTGGGCAGGAAGTGTTCTGGGATTACCCTGATTTAGGGCCTTTAAGTACACTGTGCGATGACAGCATCTCAACCTGAAAGCTCTTTAAGGAGAAATTAATTTATGCCTGACAGTGATTAAAGGAGAGAGGAGATGGAAATTAGCAAATCCATCTCTATTGCTGAGATCCCATTATGATTATAAGGAGAGGGGAAAATCAGCATTATGGGTGTCAGCTGCAATCTGGTGCATTCATTTAGCAGCCCATCCTACCTGGGAATTGTCCTCAAACGGATGGATATACCTGTCACACTGGCTTGGCCTGAGATGAATCAATTGTCTCCATGGTGGAACAGAGATGGAAACCACTTGGCAGCACAGCAACTCCCGTTTGGAGTTTAATGCAAGGACCTGAAGCAAGGCACATCAAAGAAAACCTGGTGGGAAGGCTTGTGGATCCTGTAGACGAAGATGTCACAAATGACCCGGTCACAGAAATGGAGCTGCTTTATTGTGGCCAGGCAAGATGGCCAAGGGGCCATCTGGATATCGAAATATGATCCAGACATTAAATGAAACTGCCCTTCCTTTGACAGGCAGAGTAACACATTCTTCTCATATGCCAAGATGGGTTACAGCAGCTGGGATGCAAGTTAGCAAGCAGCAAAGAGAATTTGCCTACAAACAAAAGTTGGACAAAATTTTTAATGCTTAAAGCTTTCAACCCAGTTTGGAGTGTGAATGTTTCATCAAAGAATTCTCTAAGACACTGGAGAAGAAAAAAAAATACTACTGCTCTCAATTATATGAAAATTGTCCTACTGTAGATATTTCAATGTTTACACAAAAGTGATCTTGGTTCTTTTTCCCAAGGCTGGTGGTAACCGGAACCATCTTGTTTGAAATAGTTTGAAATTCCTTTAGAAGAGTCATGATTCTTCTCTGTTGTTTTTAAAAACAAGAAATTATTTTAATTTCTTTCTTTTTGGTGGGAATTAAACTGAATTTTGAACACTAAACAGATATTGCAAAGCTTTAGGCAAAGAGAATGTGATATACAAAGAAAAGTAGATTGTTTTTTTAGTTGGAGGTCTGTCTGATGCTGTGTTGAATAGGAGGGTGGCTCATTCCTGCCACTATTGATCCATCCCACACCTACTGATTTCACAGCTCTTTTCCTTGCAAAATTTACTTGGGCTGTGAAAACACCGGGAAGTGCAAGGAAAAACTTTTTGGGAAGGGCTACAAGACCCCTTGTTCAGCATCTCTTTGCACTGGTTTGTGGTCACTGCTGCTGCTGCTTGTTTGTACTTTGTGGACTCTGATTCCCAGCTGGGAACTGGAGCCTTGTTAGAAAGAACTGGTTAATAAAGTAACAAAGGTCTCTGACCTCTTCAGCAGTTTCATACACCTGGAAATATTTCTCCCAGCTCCAGAAGGAACAAAGAATCAACACTTAATGTGGTGTAATATACTTCAGAGGATATAACACACCCAATATTCAACGGGCTATCCCTCACTCAGGTGTTAAATCACCTGGTTAAAGCAGTTTCTTCCATCCCCTCTTAAGATCCACATTTTGGAAAGATGCCTCAGCAGATCTCCAACAATGATTTATCCTCCTGCTCTATTCAAGGAAATAAAGTGACTTCAGCCTCCTTGTTTAACAAAATAAAATAAAATCAGACACAAATCCAACCTGGCAGGATAAAAAAATATATGTACATATAAAGAGAGAAGTTCTGCTTTAGAGGAAGAATATGAAATTATATTGTAAATTAAATTACAGGAAGGGAGAATAATATGAACTGAAAAAAAGATTAGATCCAAGGCTGAGTTTCAATCATTGGCTTTCCTGGATTTTACTGGGCCCATGAGTCTGGCTCAGCTGCCCTCAGACAGACACAAGGGTCTGGTTAATTCATCTCTTCCTTCTCCTGCAATAAATACAGCCGACAAAGAGGAGCAGAAAAACAGGAGGAGGAGAAACCTGCTTCAAATTGAAGCCTGGCAGAGCTCGAGGGCAATTACAGCACTCACGGGGGGGGATGTGAGGGGGTTTGCCTGGGGACACCCCTATAAGCTGGGTTGTGGGGAAGGGGGTGCTGAAGTACTCTGGGCTAGGTGGGAGGAGAGGAGAAGGAGAGTATTAACTACCTAGACAAGGCAATTAATATGGAATTGAGAGGGAAGGGGCTGAGCAAATTAGCAGTCTGTGGAGGAAGATTAACCAGCTGCAGTTACACAAGAGGGGGCCGTCGAACAGGCAGGTACTAAACCTAATATAGGGAAGGGTCAGGGTGAGGCTTCTGCAGCCTTTTACCCCATCCCCTGCAGTGTGGAGAGGGGACAAGGGACACCTGGCAGGCTGCTGTGGAGAAATGAAGGCATAATTTTTATATCTTATTTCTCTTAAATGCATCTTTGATTCAGTTGTACTTAAATTTTCCTACAAAGGGATTCCTATGAATGCTTGATTTGGGATCTTGAATAGAGATACCTGCTTTTCAAGGAAGCTGAGCACCTCAGCAGAGATCTGCAGAGCTTTGAGCACCTCCTCTGTGCTAGAAACCAGCCAAACTCTTTCCTACAGGAGCTGCCTGAAGAAAAAAGGGGGAAATAAATATATAGCATTTGGATGAATTCACTGGAGTGTGTTCATCTCCCAGAAAGAGATGCGAGGGACAGGCTGCCTTCTAGTGCTGGCTGCAGGTCATTCCCAGGGTTTATCTGAAGGTTCAAAAAGGCTACAGTGCTGGTCTGAGTCATTGTAAAGATGAGGACGTGATGTAATGGTGACTCTGTTTAGGTTTTCTTCGCAGCGAGGAAGAAAATTTACTTTATTTTTTTAATTGTTGCTGTGCTGGAGAGCACCCTGTGTTTGTTCCAGAGAGCAGAAACATCTCAGCTGCTCCATACAGGATGCACTTGGGGCTTCAGCCATGAGACAGGGAGAGCCAGTCCAGGTGGGTGTCTCTGGAAACCAATCCTGTTTCCCTTCCATCCCTCTGCTAGCAGAGCGGATGGGGGAATCCTTTCCACAGCCTCCGTTAGAACAACAGGTTTGCCTCAGCTGTTCTTGAGCCTCGTTTTTCATTCTGGTGCTGGATGAAAGCTGGTGTCTGCCCAGAAACGAAGCCACCCAGTGCCCTGCAGGTCCCTTCGTTCTCCTGGCTGGAGCCTGGGCAGCAGCACAAAGGGCTTGAGGGGCTGCCGAGCGATGGGAAGAAGAGAGACGGCAACTTTTCCCCCGGGGAGGTGTCAGGCAAAGGGGCTGGCACTGCAGCTACATCCAGAAGAATAAAATGAAGGAAATAAATAAAGGAGGCACAGCGCGTCCTACAAACAAGAACATGTGTCTGCATTTATTAACATTTCCAGCGCGGATTTAATTCCCAGCAAAGTGCTCCTGCCTACACGAAGCCCGGGCGTGTTGCAGGAAACCTCTCGTTAAGTTCCATACAAGCCATCTTTTTAGTGCGTCCTCCAGGGGAATCTTCAAACGGATTCTGTAATTTCACTGATAAATGGCTCTTTTGCAAAACACTATTTACATTCCAGCATCAGAAAGGCTGGCGACTCTTCCTCCCTCCACCCCCTCTCCATCGTCTCCTCCCAGCTCCTTCAGGGATGGAGCTCCCGCCCACTCCAGGGAGGTAATAAAGCATCTGTAGGTCCTATAAGGAAGGAGAAGCTGGTTTTTTCCAGGAAGAAATGCAGCTGTAGAAGAACAGCAGCAGTGCCTTAAATGGGATCTCCCTGGATTCTCGTGGAAATAGGGAGACATAGCCAGATTTGTCTCAAAGACTGGTATTAGGATTCTGAGACTGTGTGAGTTTGGTTTTTTTTAGCTTGGCATTGCCACAGGTTTTCTGGGTGGCCTCAGGCAAGCCACTTAATCTCTTCGGGGTCCTGTTTCCATCGGCGCTCGCAGGATGAAGACGGCGACTTTATTTCATTTGTTTGTCCTGCCTATTCTGATTACAGCTCCCTGGGGGCAAGGATTGTCTCTCATTAAACAAAGCTGCCTGTACGTGGGGATCCCAGCTTTGGTCTGGCCTCTGGGCATACAGAACAACAAAACAACATCTGACAGCCAGTCTAGACAGGAAAATAATTTGCCGGAGAAATGCAGTTTGGTCAGTACTTCCTTTTTTCTTTAGTGCTTAACTGGGCCTTTTTGCTTTTACTGGTCACATATCTGCTGACCTGCATTTAGGAGAGGCAGAGTATGGGGTGATTTCTATCTCTACTCACTTGTCTGGAAAAAAGAATTAAAAATCAGATGATGGCAATCCTTCATGCTCTTTCCCTTCCCACCACTGGGTGTTTGTGCAAGGCTGTCAGGGAGCAGCCAGGCCCCCTGGATGTGTTGGATGGGTTGTGACTGAACTCTCAACAAGAAAAAAGACCCTAACAGTGAACACAGCAGAAATGCAGACTTCTGTATATTTTTCTTTTTCATGACAGACCTCTAGGTTTCTTTGCCAACATTGTCTTTTTGTGTTCCCGTGGTGTCCTGTGGTCAGCACAGCATCAGTGTACCTGATTTACAGTTGGATTAATTGCACAGTCTGAGCATGTCTGGAGGTCCCAGTTTGGAGCGCTGGCCGCACGCCTGCATCGCCTCCCCCCTGCCTGTTCCTAGGGACAGGCTCACTGCTGGAATTCACAATAACCAGCGCCTTCCCACCAAGCCTTCTAGCTTAAGTTTCAAATCTGCATTTACAGCCATCTGAATTGAGTGCAGGTAAATTTCTGAAAGGAAGGGGAATCAGTGCACCAGAAGACATTGGCTGGCTGCTTGCTCATTTTTCAGAAACAATGATGCCCAGGCCTCCAGAGAGCACAAATCAGGCTCTGCAGGTCTCAGCACTGATTTCTATCAGTTCATCCCACGCACGAGTATCTCAACTGTTGCATCTCAGTAAATCCTCACCTTCAGGCTGTTACTGGTTTTAAACCCAGTGAGTGAGGACAACACACCTTCCCCACAGCAAAGGAAAACTGTGGATGTAGAAACCCCTGGACTCTTGAGGATGGCAACACACACCTAGCAGAAAGCTGGTTTATTTTTAAATTGGTTCCTAAGGAAACCAAGTTTCCAGAGTCTTTCTCTCTGTCTCTTTGTCTGTCAGTCCTTCCCAAACAACTTTTCCGTAAATTAGAATTTCAAGCACGTTTTATGCAGTGGGAAAGAGTAATGAAACTCCAACTCGATTGGTGAAGCTGGCAGAGAAAAGAGTCTGAAGCTGGTGCTGCTCTTGACCTGTGCAGGAGCTCAGCAATTCCCAGCTCTGTCTGCTGCCATTTACTTAATGAACCTGCTGCCTCCTGCCCCAGCACTGCCTCAAAGCCAAGAGGAATCGGGGTCTTTCGGAGTCACTGGTGGGGAAGCCAGGTTACCAGGCTACGGGACAAAAAGGAACCTTGGCTTTCTTCCTGCTGCCTCTGGAAAAACTTATTTATTTGATGGATCACAAGGGCATTTAAAACCCTCTCCAGGATTTATGCCTGGATACAGGAGCTCCTGCCTTTTTCCTAAGTGCTCAGTACCCAAAGGAGGGCTCAGTATGCAGGTTAAATGTTTCTCACGAGAAGATCCCATTACACCAAGGCATCACACTGCGTGTTGTTCCAAGTTTCCAACAGAAGGCTATCCAATGGACTTTGTGAGGCCAGCAAATCACACCTGACTGCAGAGAAACAGGCTCAAAAAGAGAATTCAACCCTTTTCTTCCAAAACAAGAGCGTTCAGCCCAGTTGTGTCTTGCGAAATATGATGGAAATGTTCAGCTTTAGTTCCAGGGCAAGGACACGCCAGGTGTTTGGCACCCTGAAAGAAGCTGTGAAATTGAATTAGTGCTCTCTAAACTACTTTACTCAACAGACTGCAGGGGAGGAAAGCAAGCAGGATCCTGGGCTGGCGCTGGGGAGAGCTTTGAGCTGGCAGGGGAAGGATGGGGCTGTGCAACTTCACTGCCGCTGTGCCAGCCCTGCTCTGTCAGAGCCTGGCCTGGACAGGCAAAGAGAAACCTCTTTTCCTTCTCTTTCCCGTCTCATTCCCTTCTCTTTCCCTTCTCTTTCCTGTCTCATTCCCTTCTCTTTCCCTTATCTTTTCCTTCTCTCAGTCTCAGTCTGTTGCTTCCCCAACCAAGCTGGAGGGATGTGTTAGCCATGAATGAACTCAGGACAGCTGTGCTATTTCATTTTCAGGTCAACCACTTGTCTCTGGGGGAAGAGGAGTGGGGGGTCATCCTGGCATGAGGCAGAGCCTGATCATTATCTGTTAATGGGGAAGTCAATTAAAAGCCTGCCATTGCAGAACGCTTCCTGATGACTCTAATTAGCCAATAATTGTGTTATCTCGTTCAGTGGTGCGATATGGTGCAAGGCTCCATAAAATGAGGTGGGGCTGGGCAGGCTTGGGGAGCCCTTCAAGCAGTGGCTATTCCTCCCAAAATTTGTTTTTCCTCACTAAGCCACCAACCAGTGAAAGATCATTTCGAGACTGGAGGGAGCTGTTTCCTTGCAGCTTGGAGTAAAGCTCTAGAGAGAATTGGGATTCAAATCCACCTCCACAACTTCCCAGCACACGTGGCTCCCAGCACCGTGTACTGCCTGTTCTCAATCCCACTCCTGGAAGTGAATTCCTCCGAGATATTGTACAAGAAACCTACACTACTCTGGTGGCCTGGACTCCACTGGTTTGCTGAAGTCCCTTTATTAGTGCTAAATCATTAAACTGTGAGCAAAACACCGCTGAAATCTACTCACAGTAGTAGTAATAATAGTACTTATAATAACAGCAGTGACACCACCTTGGTCTCCTGTGGTCACTTAGTGTGAATAATTTCAAAACCTTCAATAAGTATTAAGAAATTCTTAAAATGCACCCTGGGACTGGCAGGAATGGTTCTCCCCTTGCAGGTGGAGAGGTGGAAGGAAGAAGCATTACCACGCAGGAGTTGGGATGCAGGAGATGTGGCTTCCTAGAGGGAAATATTATTGGTACCACATTTGCCAAGTCCTCCATGCTGGAGTTTTATGATACGAATTTTTATCCCAGTACTGCAAAAGCAAGTGCATTCCTGAGGAATATCCCTCGCTGTGGGTACCTGGCTGGTGCTGCACACGCTCTCAGAGGGAGATTGCACAAGGGCAGGGCTGGGCTGCAGCATCACGGGGAAGAGAGGAGGAAGCAGAGGCAGCCTGGCCATGATATCTTCCAGTCCCACCTTCCCACAGCCCATCTCTTCCCAGACATTGCTGCACCATTCCCTTCTACTGACCGTGTCAACCCTAACTCTGTATCTGTTAAACCTCAGGTAATTGCTTTTAGATGGGTGTAATTAAGAAGCCATTAGTGTAAAGTTTCATTTCAGTTTATGCTTTGGTCTCCATTTGAGCAGAGAAATATGAAATTAAGGTATTAGCTCCTTTCAGAGAGATGAGTCATGAGCTAATAAGTTTCAAGAGCTGTTTCTCAGCTGTAATGATTTTCCTTTTTTTTCCCCAAATCTTCTTCTCCTCCTCCCAAAGTCTTGCTTCTGGATAATTCGTTTTTGAAAGAATAAAAGGGGGAGTATGACTGAGTCAGTGAGGAACTGCTACTAAAACAACAGCCAGAGAGACATGAGTACTTGTGTTAAACTTCCCCAAAGCAGCCGGGGATGCATGTGGTGACCCCACACGATCAGGGTGACGTGTCCGGTGTGAAGGGGACATCCAGCACCAGGGTCCAGCTGTGCTTTTGGCCAGGAAGGAGGAAAGCAGTGAGTGGGCAGAGCGCCCAGGGAGAGAGCAGGGAAGATGCCTGAACTTCCCAGAGCGGAAGAGAAAGGAGGGATGCGATTTGCCCAGGTGTGTGGTGTGGAGAGCCCAGCCGAGCTGCAGACCGGGGCAGTGCCCAGGGCAGACGCTGTCCCGCAGGGCCAGAGGTTCCAACCCCAGCACGGGGCTGAGCCGGGGAGCGTTTTCTCCATTGCTCCCCTCCCAGGCTGAGCCAGCAGCCTGTGCCCAGCCCATCCCCGCAGCCTCAAGCCCTTCCGAGCTGAACCAATGCCTCACTTTCCCCGCTCCCCATCCCTGCTCTCCCCCGCGGAGTATCGTCTACCTGAATGGGGCTGGGGAGCAGCTCCGGCTGCGCCGGGGCACCCGCCGGGCACACGCAGCTGGCCAGATGTGCTGGCACGCGCGGGGCGCAGCTGGGACACCCGGAGGGGGCACTTCCCTGCCAGCGGGGCCCCGCTCCCACAGCGCAGCGCTCAGCTCACAGCGGTGGCATTTCCAGAGCTAAATCGGTGACAGTCAGGCGTGTGTGTTCAGTTAATCACAGCTTAATTGAACTGCTCAGTCTCCAGTAAAGGGTGCTGCACGCGAGGAAGGGAGAAGGGGAAGAGGTGTCCTTAGTCTGAGGCAGTGAAATGCTTGTGATCATCAATAATGCATCGCAGTAATGTTCCTGTATGAATTGGAAATGCCAAGCAATCAAAGGCCATATGTATTTAGCTTAGATCCACATGATGTCCATGTATTTTTAATAGTGTGGCATCTTTGAAGTGTGTTTATGAAGCACAGTGTTCCTCTCCGTGGCTGTGGAGGAGAGAAATCTCCCCCGGCTGGCAGGAATGCTCTTCTTCCCCTCCGCAGGCTCGGGGAGGATGACGACACACCATTCCTGGCAGGAAGGAGTGGAGGAAGGACCACGCTAAACCCCGCACGGGGATGTTCCTTCTCTCTGTCTAACGATGAAATAGCTTGTTAGAAGATGCTATAAAATCTCCGGTCTAGTGGGGAGCAATGGGTGATTTCTTAATATTCTCTCGAATATGCTTCTCTATATTGATTAATAATTGATTAATCTCAATCTTCTGTCGGTTTGATCATTTCCAGTACATCTGTAGGACAGGTCTTGCTCATCTGTTTCCTAGCTGGGAAATAAACGGGAAAATGGGAATCAGAGTATGAGACTGGGAACATCCATCTCCGGGTCAGCATCCTGGGCCGGTAGCTGAGGTTACACACTCTGAAACTAGAAAGGGAGGGAGAAAAGGAAAGAAAAACCAAACGCCATACCTGCTTAGCAAAGCTTTTAAAACATTGGGACAGCTGACAAGGGAAGTGGGAGTCTTTAAATCAATGCTAGAGGCCTGTTTTAATGTGATGTGTTCTCATTCAGCTGGGAAGTTTTGCAGTAGTGCCAGCTGAAGTCTTTGAAATGAAGACCCAGATGCCTGAGGTTTCTTTGAGAGCTGGAAAGTTTGAAATGAAAATGAAATTCACCTGATTCCAGCAGTTCTGATTGTTTAATTTTTGCTGCTAATGTAGTGTTAGGCTTCTGTTTGTAAACATTGCTGGGGAACTACTGACCTTTGCTGAGTTAGCAGCCACACACAATGATAGTGGGACCCTTTAATATCTCTCAGTGTTGCTGAAAGCATTTCTGCTGGGGTCAGACATCAGAACATGCCACTGGTGATCCCCTCAGGAGCACCCCATGGTTCCAGAAGAAACATGGGGTTTATCAAAGCCAGAAAAGCTCCTGAAAGCTGCAAATCCCCAATTCCGACAGAGATTTTGAAGAACAAAATAAAAATGACCTTGCCATTGCAAAGCATTGGTGGGAGTACTCTCTCACCTCAGTCAAGTCACTGGGGAGAGCTCCCTGTTTTTTTCCAGCTGCCTCGGATTGTGGCCCCTCGTCCCGCTGAGATAATGGAAAAGGCACAAATGCCTCAGACACTTCCATGGATGTGCTCCAGAACCCAACAAAAAATAAAGAAGATGGGAGAGGAGGGTGGGGAAAGGGCAAAGAAGGTGTGTTCATACAAAACTAATTCTCCTTCTCTTTTGAGCTGTGAGCCTGCTGAATTGGCTGTTGGGTTATGTAAGAGGAGTCATTGTGCTGGTGTTGAAAGGGCAGCCTTGTACCGAGAGCTGAGCACGCCACTGGAATTTTAAGCAGCCAGGCTGTGCCCGGTGAAGGAGGGAGCAGGGCCCAAGCAAAGCCATCCATCCTGCTGCTCTCCCGCTCCCATCCCAGCTGAGGCTGGGCACGTGAGCAAGGTCATTCCGTGCACGGATCCCTGTCAGCCCAGCCAAGGCCGCCGCGCTTCTCCTCTGCCTCCCCATTCCCCTCCTCTCCCTTCCCTCCCCACCCCAGCCCTTCCTCTGAATCTCAAACACCCCATGCTGCTGGCACCACAGCAAAATTAACAAACAGCCTATAAATTTTACACGAGTTCCTGAGACCAGAGAGAAATTAATTTGATGTTGTCTTTTGATAAAGATGTAGCCCCCTTTCTCTGACTTTAATTTGTTGGCTCCCCCCGCCACCACCCTTCACAAACACGTTTTTTTTTTTCTCGAAGGTTGCAATTTGGTTCTTGTGATAATAGAAGTGCATAAATAAATAAATAACCCACTTCAAATAACCCCTGGCTTGTAAATAGGAACAGAGAGAACACCATCCACAGAAGAACAACAAAAAAAAATAGAATCAAATCAAGTCCAATCACAGTTCGGTTGCCTCTGGTTTGGATTAGCTGGGGATATTCTGTGCACAGGCTTTGGTTGCTCCCCAAAAGGCCCTCATTTTCCAGGCACAGCTTAGAGGGCACAAAGTATGAGAAAACCTAATAACCTCTGGATTCGGAGGCAGAACAAGCTGCACAAGGAATAAGCTTGAGGCCGTCACCAGGTGGTCATTTTGAGCACAGAAACGCTACCTGAGGCTTCATTTCTTTCCTAGAGAGGCAGCAGGAGCTATTAAAATGTGTTGGCATTTAAGGGATTGGGAAGGAGGATGTGCAGAGAAGGCAGGGAATTGAGGAGTGTGATGAACCACTTTCAGTACTCCAGTGGAAGCTCATGTAGGAATTTGTCCCTGAGTCTTCCCCCATCCCTCTGGCCATTTTGTTAACAGTGTTATTGAAGCCCTTTCAAGCACTGTACAAACAACAGCTGGTGCTCTATATTTTTCCAGCAGTTATCAGTGATAAGAGCTAAGAATATTTTTTTAATATATATTTGCAAAAGAAGCTAAAAGAAAAGTGTCAAAGGACAAAATGCACTTCAAATCATTTAGAGTTTGAAAATATATTTGAAAGGGGAATGAAAGGAAAAGAAAGAATATAAAGAAAAGTGCAAGCCCATGTTTAATCTGGAGCACTGCATTTGCTTAAGATCTGAAGGTCCTTTCTCAAAGTTATTTAACCTCTTCACCTAGTTTTACTTTAAGCTGATTTTTAAAATGAAAATGCTGATGTGAAACAAAGGAAAGCTTGGTATAAAACACTTAGAAATCTTTTAAGAAAGTTTCGAAATGTTTAAAGATTTTCAAAATTCTTTCTGTTCCCTTTTTCTATTTTTTTTTGGTCCAAACCTCCTCACTAAATTTGATCCCAATTCACTGTGATTTTCAGTTCTTTGAAACTAAATGTTTCCTTTAATATTTCTATCATTTTTCAAAGGGCGCTCAGCTCATGCCAAGGCCTTCCAAGGCAGAGAATCAGCTGCCTCTGCTCTGTTCCGCCTCTGCTCTTCAACATGCATCTACCTTCCCCCAACAGACTTTTCTCTTTGCCTCACATTGGTTTTACATGTCATTGATTCAGTAATTTTGCCACTTAGAGGGTCTCATGTCTTCTGTCCTTACACACCTCCTTTCTTTTCCCCATGGCACCTGGATCATCTCTTTATAGCACCAGAACTGAGTCCATAAATCCAAATTTAAGGGTTTTGACCACAGATAGTGGCCGTGGTGATGGACTTTGCTGTCTCCGAGGACTCCTTCCAGCTTTGCCTCCTGGAATGGCTGAGGTTTCCATTCCAGAAGCTGACTCCCCTCTACACTTAGATACCTTTCCTTTCCTCCATAGACAACAACATAACTGCTGAAAATAAGATTTTAGATATATGTATTTTAAGAGCAGAGTTTAAAGGACACTTTGCAAGGCAAAAAAGATAAGAGCGTGTAACAAACGTGTGGCGCCTGACTCTCTCATGGAGACTTTGCTTTGATTTTTCTTGAACTGTTTTTTGTCTGAATTTTTAATATAAAGTGTTAGGCAGCTTGTCACTCTGCATGTATGGAAAACATAATACTCTTTGATGTTCTCAGTTACTGTGTCATGTTTATGTGCTCTGACAGTCTTTGAACCGCGGCTCGCTGCAGACAATGGGAAGGGATCCTCAGAGGAGTGGAAGGAAGGATTTTAAAAGAGCCTCATTTCCTAATCCCAGAATGGCAGCGTGTCACCAACATCCACACTGGTGTCCAGTGCCTTCAGAACAGGGGAATATTTGACTGGCTAAGCTGCACAACTGAGCCCAAGGTATCTGATATCACTCTGAGTTATGTCAACACTTCAAGGGTTTCAGTGAGCATTAGAGCTGCTCAGACACTTCCAACAATTTGATGTAAGGAAAGACAAACTTCTGGAGCTTTGCAAAATTATTGTCAGTTATTTAAAAAGAAAACAAAATTCAGTAAGAAAAAAAATCCGTATTTCATCCAAGTGCTGATACAATCACAGGAGCTGCTCGTAAAATAAATACACCCCTTCTGTAAGGGCTTTTGTAGGTACCCAAGAGCACAAAAGTGACAGGTGGCTGTTGCAAGGAAATTAGGAATGAACACACCCGGTTCTATTCCTGCTGAATACTAAATACACACCTGAGATCCCTGCTGATGATGCCCAGAAGCTGTCCCTGTTCATCCTCATCATCACAGTGATGCTTAAAAGGAGCCACCACTGAGCCGTGTTCTGTGGAACCCTTTGCATGGCTTAGTGTGTTATTTAATGATCTTCACAAGGCACAAGGCAAAGTGTGTTAGTTCACACTGGCCTTTCATGAAAAACTACAGCCAGACCTTTTATTTAGTCATTTAAATGGGAATTTAAATGATCTCTCTTTGGAGATCATTTCAGGATTTGTTTTAAAAGGTGCCCAGATTCAGCTCACAGGGAATGTATCAAAATACACATTATGTGGTTGTTTCAGCAATGGCAGTGAACAGACTCCCACCTCTGCAGGCATGGCCCTGCCAGGCTGGGTGCCAGGGGCAGGGAGCAGCAAGAGGCATGTGGAGGCAGTGGCACAGGGATGCTGAGCACCCAGGGATGCTGAGCACACAGGCTGGGCACCCACCATGCTCTGCTGCCCTCAGCATGGGCAGCTGTGTGCTGTGCTTCAGTTATCCTGACACACAACCCATGTAAGATTTGTCTTTTCCTTCTCCTTGTTGTGCATTTGGGACTCTGCACACAGGGGCTTTGCCCTTCAGACCATCTCTGACCTCACGGTCAGAGATGTGAGAGATGGGAGAGATGTGAAAGGTGAGTTTTGTCCTAACCCCTGCAGGGCCAGCAGCATTGCCTTCCTCTTCATCCCCATCTTGCCATCCCCCTAGGGGTAACCTGCTCTTCATGGGAAGGAGTCTCCCAGCTCCTGTTCAAAAGTCAATTTGGCAACCTGGCAGGGGGACTAAGCAGTCAATTCCATTTTCTTCCCCTTTTTCTTCTGAGCACAAAACCTAACAGACCCCTTCAGAAAAGACTCCCTTGTCACAGGAAAAGGTTCCTTTGTATGCGAGCTGCAGCATCTATTTTTCAAGATAACCTTTATTTCATGTACTGAGTGTTAGCTTTGCTGGAAAAGAGAAAAGCTGAGATAACTCCTTCACCTGTGGAACATTATTACGCTTTCTGGAAAAAAAGAAGAATGAGTTGTTCTGGTGCATGATAATGGAGGTGGAACAAATCAGGCAGGAGCAGGAGCTGAATTGCACCTCTCTCTCTTTCTCCCTACCTGTCGATCTTTGCAATCTCACTCTCTTTTCTCTGTCTGTCTTCCTGTCTCCAACACAGAGTGATTTTTCTCTCTCCCTTCTCTCATTACCTCCAAATTCTCTGGTTTTCTTACGCACACTATAACTTCCTCTGGGGCTCATCAGCAAATCTCCTGGCCAACAGCTCTATTATTTGTGCTTTCAGTGGAGGGGGCGCCTGGAGATCTGTCCTGCTGTGCTTGGAGCGGTACCACCAAAGCACAAAGTTCTGACTTCTGCTCTGAAGAGTTTCCAGGCTAAAAATTTTGTGGTTTGTACTCAGTTGTAAATTGGTCTACGGAACATTTCCCCCCTGGGAAAAGGCTGTTCTTCTTTAGGTAATAGGTAAAATTGTGAATGCTTCATTAGAGTACTCTAATTCCGATGACATTTCAAAGGCAAAATATTGAATCAATTTGAAATCAGAATGGATTTTAAATTTCTTAATATTTCAACTTTTCTCTGCTCCATTTCCCACTTGTTTTCACTTCTATATTAGAATCTTAATGTTATTCTCTTACATATCTATATACCATCCAGTACTGCAGCACTAAACTGTGTTTCAATAATATCAAAATGAAGCACTTTAGGAGGTGGTGGCATAACATCTTGGGTCTCTTTAGAGACAAATTTTAGGAGAAAACGCCCTGGAATGAGCATTTCCTCTAAAGAGAAGGGCTTCGATAATCCCGTTTGCCAGTGAGAGAAATGAATACCAGTGGGCAAAAGTGAAAACAAAAACCAAAACCAACCTGTTTATTAACCAAAAAAAGGGCGCCTACAAGGCATGGAAAAGGATTCAATGAATGCTAGATACTGACATTTCAAACCTTAACCCCCACCCTGCAGCAGGCCGCGTGGCCGGGAACCAGAGATGGCGGCTGCCGCCTTTGCCTCCGGGAAGGGGAGGAACAGGAGCTCACGCAGCCACTTGGGCACAATAGATGGGAGGAACCTTTCTGGCGTTAGTCTCCTCCCCACAGCAGGAGGGGCTTTGGTGTCTGTGGCGTAAAGGTAAAACCTTATAAAATGGAGGCCTTGTTGCCCCTGTAAAATCATGGCTCGGGCCTGTTACTCAGGCTAAGTAGAAGGGAGCTGTGGGAGAGTGACTCAGCTGGAATAGAGAGACGTGAGAGACGTGAGAGACGTGAGAGACGTGAGAGATGTGAGAGATGTGCTGCGTGACTGCCGCATGTCCACATTTATGTCCATTTCATGGTGTATGGTGGTTGGTTGACTTGGGCTTGTTGTGCCTTAAAAGTATGTAAACTGATAACCGGCTAACTGCTTACGAAGGCTGAGTTTTTGGAATAAAGAGCTCTGTTTTGCACCTGCATGAGGACTCTGCTCGCTTCTTATCTCAGCAGGTGTCCTTTCTTTTGCTGGCTTGGTCTCTCCCAGGGCCCAGACTGTCCGGCACAGCCCCCCCAGGCTCCCAAGAGTGGAGGGAAAAAATACCCAAAAAACCCAAGCCAAAATAGTTTGAGGGGGAAAAAAGCCAATAAAACAACTGAAGGATCTCTGCTGGAGTCCAGGGAAAAAGGTGGGGAAAGAAAAAAAAAGCTTCTTGCCTGAGGAAGCAAATACTAATGCAACAAAAGGAGCAACGTAATGCCCTGGCCCGTGCCGCCCAGAGCACACCGAGGTGAGAAAGGGTTTGAACCAAGGAGCCCAACACTGCCTGCCCCGCTGTGGGTCCATCTTAACAGCAGCCATTGCTGGGCATAAAGCAGACAATTAGGGAATAAAGTATAAAATCACCCCAAGACACTTCTGAACAGAAATATTTCAACCCCGTATTTCCTGATTTGGTCCTATCTGAGACATCAACAAAAGTTTAGTTGCCAGATTTCTCTGGAGACCAAATGCCTGTTTTCTCATCAACTTTAATGATGAAGTCTAAGAAGTTCTGAGTTTGATCAGGTGGAACAGGGCACATTTAAACCTATCTTCTGAGCTGGATGCTGATATTGCTGTTTGACAGTGATGTATGGGAGAGATTCCAGCTGTCCCTTGGCGCACCCCATCCTCCTTGTGAAAGCAAGAATCTTGCCTTCCACTGCTCCCAGCTCATGGTTAATGCCTCTTTCAACAAATTATTTGAGTAGAGGAATGAGTTTGGTGCCACAGTTACAACAGGCAGCAAACCTGATCCCTTATCAGCCCTTTTGTATATCCCAGCCCTTGGTATCCACAGTGGGATGCAGGAGGTGGCATGGACTCGTTGTGAGAGAGACGGCATCCCAGATGGTATTAGGGCTTTGAAAGAAAACCAGGAATAAAATGGAGGCAGTCATGTATCCTATTGCTCTGGAGGGCTGTGGGAAGCCCGACTGGGTTTGTGCTCTAATCATGGCCAAGTGTGTTTGCAAAGCTGGCAGTTTCACACCCACAGGATCCTCCTGGCAAGGGAAAAGTTCTGCAGCTCACGCACCAGTGAGCTCAGCACAGACAGAGCAGCTCTGAAAGCTGCTGCACGGAGTCCATGCTGCACCATAAATTACAGGGTAGTTATTTCTTAGTTATTTAGCAGTTACAGTGTAATTAGTTCCACTTAATGTCAACTTTTGTCAATACGTCTTTCATTAGCCAGAAAATTAGAGCTGGGTTTTGAAGCAATGGCAATACATGACTTTCTCTGAGCTTGGGCTTGGAGAGAGGAGGAGAAGAGATGCTGTGGGGAGGGGATGGGGCTGTCGGCCGAATTCCAAGCCTTTCTCACCATTTCTGCATTCCTACAAGCTTGCACATACTCGCATACGCAAAGCTCATATGCACAAAACTCACATCTCTTCTCCAGCACACAGACACAAAACACCCATCTCTTCTCCAGGATCAATATTCCAGCCCAGACTGCAGAGAGGAATCAAACAGGTCCCTGGAGAAGTTTTCTTTGGCTGCTCAGAAACAAACAGACAAATAAACACGGAAATAAACCCCAGGAGCTGCCTCACCATAGCATTTGTTGCCTGTGTTTTGCAGAAGAGCCTAATTAAGCAGGATGCCTTAGATTTTGGGGACTCCAGCTTTCATTTAAAGGGGGCTTCATTTCCAGTCTGCAGCTGCTTTATTCTTGAACATCACAGGTAGTCCTTCTGCCTTCCCTCCCTCTTTTGTTTTGTCCTTTCAAAACTGTAGACATCATTAGGAGATTGACTTTTCTGAGTTTTGCCACTGCTTTGAACAGTGACAGCATTTTAGTCCCTGGCCCAAAAGTGGTCTAAATCGGGGGCTTGGCTTTAGGGGAAACACAGAGAAAGATTTTCCTGTGCCCTGATTCACTGAGAGGTGAGAGCCAAGGTAAAATAGGTTTAAGGGTGCTATCCTTCCCCATAAAACACCGCACTTTAGGCCATCACCAGCTCTTGGAAGCAGTTTTAGTGTGAGAGATCCTTCTACCTGTTTTAAATTTCAAACCCACGTGAAAGCACATTGCACAATCTGGCTGTGGACTGAGCTACTAATGATGGAATGAATAGGAAATTGTAAATTTAATTCTTTTAAGATTACTTTGTAATGGTGCAAATCCAACTAATTTGCTCTTTATTTGTGCCGCTAGCCCAGGTCTAGATAAATGTCTGGAAGTAGAAAGGAGTCAGCATGGGTCTGGATTTTTTTATATATAGTTTTCATAATTCCAGACTCCAATACTCCCCTCTATATAATTTTCCTCTGTGATTATGCTGTGTTGATTTCACACAGGGCCTTGCATGTGCTAAAGCTGGTCCTTGAAGAAGAATTAAGTATTCAGTTCAGGAAAAAATATTAGACAGAAAGAATATAATGGTATTAATGCATCCTCCAAATATATAATGAAGTTCCTTCAGTTGTCTTGCACCCCTCGGTGTCCACCAGGAGACCAGGGACAATGGAGCTCCTCCTGCCATTATAAAATAAACAGTAATAACAACAACAGCAATAAATATTCATTCCACAGAATTTTTCCAGGTGAACATGAATTTCAAAATTAATGTGCGTGGCTATTCAGTGGTTATTGCAACTTCCTCCTATTGTGAATAATAAGACCAGGGACACACAATTCAAGTCACCCATTGCAATTGAAACACTGAGACCAACTAAAACCTCTTCAGAGAAATCTTTAGAGATTTTATCTATACATATATATATATATATATATGTAAAATCCCCAACTATGCTTGAATAATGAAGGGCTGTGGAAAAACCCCACAACAATCTGAGGAATACCATGAGCAAAAATAGAAGATAAACTCCTCTGATAAATTATGTATTGCAAACTACTCAGCTGAGTCCATTCCACCTTGCACAGGTTGAAGTCCATATGGAGCATTCCTTCTCTCTGTGGGCAACCTCTCCCCAAATGCACCGAAGGAAATATATGCAGAGATTTGTGTCTGCTCCTCTTGAATATTTCAGACCACGTTAAGACAATTCTGCCCCACCAAACTCCCTTGCCTCAGTCACCCAGGAAAAAAGAATTGCCTGCCTTTTAATGCTTGGCTGCACCATTCCCTAAAATGTGTGGAATCGGCGGGGATTGGAGGCTGTGGCGGTTTGACTGGAGGAACGTCAGCTGGAAATCAGTGTGGGGGTGAGCTCTGAGGCCATGTGGGGTAAGAGCATCCTGAGCACAGGAATGAAGTCAAAGGTCTGGTGTGGTGTCTGGCTGTGGGGTTATGGCTGTTGCTGTAGCAGAATGAGAACTGAGAGTGATCTCTTCAGCAGCAGCTTTAGAGTCCCCCCTGTTTGACACAGCTCAGGTCCCTCAGACCAGCTCCTCAGGGTGGCTCGAGGTGTCCCTGTCCCACCCAGCCTTGCCATGAGGCCAAGGGTGCTCCCCTTTCCCTGCTGGTAGGGACCTGCATGAAGGGGACAATCTCTCCCAGGTCTGGCCCTTCCATCCCTGTGGTATTTGGTTTCTCCCAACCCATTTCCCACTGTCTTTCCCTGGGTAAACACACAGATTTCCTGTGTGAGAGATGGTTATTGTGGGTTATCACCATTTCTTCCTGCCCACACTGCTGCCTCTTGCTCTTGTTTCCCTGGATGAAGCCTGGCCATCCCTCAGCACTGCCCCAGCCTCCTGCACCCCACAGACACAGATCTCTGCCAGGCAAGCAGCACGAGAGGGGAGAAGGATTAAGGGAGTGGACAAGTTAAAAAGAACACTTTGACAAGTGTTAACACAGAAAGGAGAAACTGTGACAAACTCCAGGATAATTTCTGCCTCTGGGCAGAGGCTCAAAGGTCCTCAGTGATGTCAGAAGAGAGTTTCTAATGGCATCAAGTGTTTATCATCCCTTTTTGTCTCCCACACAAGCCCGTGCCTGCTGACACTGAACCTACATCCAAGCTCTGCTGTTCCAAATCTGGAAGGTGTTGGCTGAGGAAGGGGAGGATGTACTGAGTCACGGTCTCCATGCTGCATTCGTAACTTCTGGGGCTCCCTGATGGAAACAAAAACAAGCTACCACCCACAAAAGCCTTGTGACAGAGGCTGTGGAGTCATAGCTCGGGCCTGTCAGTGAGGCTGGTGGGGTCTGAAACACCTCACAGACTCCCTATTCTCTGGAGCTAAAATCTGGCCCTAAGAGATTGGGACTCAGTCCAGTGGGAACAGGGATGTCTTGGTTGAATCACTGGGATGGGTCTTCAGGGTTACTCGGAAACATTGTTGTGCTTCTACATCCATGGCCCAGTAAATTCTCTGGCTGCTGTTTCAGTGAACAAGCATCTTGGGTAAGTTCTTTCCCAAGTGGGACGTCTCTGGTAACAACAAGTCTCTACTGAGGCTGAAATTTGGAACTGGGAAATGTAGACAAGACCTGCTGCTTCTCCTTGTAGAAGAGGAATAGAATGAGGGCAAGAGAAGGAGGAGATGAAGTGGGAGAGAGCAAGATGCAGTGGAGAATATCAGCAGAAAGAGGGAGTGGAGACTGTGTGCTCTTAAAGAATCAACAATACTCACAGAAAAGGGAAGCACCCAGGGGAGCAGAGTGTAAGTGTGGAGCTGGGAGAAATGTTATTGAAGAAAGATATTAAGGTGAAGCAGCTGATATTTGAAATGTTACTTGAAGAGAAGTTTTAATCTGATAGGGCACAGACAGAATCAATGGGTTTTCAATGAGTTGCAAAGCACTTAAGGACAGCGCTGGAAACAAAGCAAAAGTTGAAAGTTCTGCTGCTGGAGGTCAGTGCCACATCCCCAGCATGGAACAAGTCACCAGAGAAGGAATAAAAAGGGATTGAGAAACCAGCTCCTGAGTAAATTCCTCAGAGATAAGGGAGAGTTTTAAAAACACGACCAAAAAAACCCTGTACCTCCCATATCTGCTTTCCTTTTAATTACCTGAGAGCTCAGTTTGGATGGCTGGAATGAGGGATGGACAGGTGAGAGAAGGAAAACAGGTGCCAGTGAGGCATCTTTCACATCCTTCAGAAGATGAATGGCTGTGCCAGGCAGGGACCTGCATTTGTGCACAGGCAGGAGTGTGGGAGGGACTGGCTGGGCTGCCAGGAGGAGCAGTAATTTGGGGAAAAACGAGCCACAGTCCAAAGCCTGCTTGGCAAAGCTGGCTGGGAAGAATCCACTGTGGTGGCCTGCATGGCTCAGCAGGCTCTCTGCAGAGCAGGAGGCCTCATTTTTGCTATTAAAGAGCAATGGAAGGGAAAAGAAAAAGAGAGAATGCAGCCAGGGAAAGGGAAGGAAGGAAAATTGTGCTCACATGACAGAGCAGGAAGATCCTTTTTCAAATAAACAGCAGTGTCTTGGGGATGAGCAAAATTCCCTGGGCAACCTAAAAATCTTATCAGGTCTGTAGCTCACCTTTTTTTTTTTTTTTTTTTTTTTTTTTTTTTTTTTTTTTTTTTTTTGCTTATCTGCTTTATTCTAGCTTGCTTTCCCCTTCTTTTCTCTTCCCTGTTCTATTCCTTTTATGTGATCAGAGGCTGCAGGTCTCTTGTGTTTCCCAGAATCCTGTTTAAGATCTTGTTGGCATCTGGAAGGTTGAGAATGGCAAGGGTCAGGAAGGCAATGAAACAGCAAAGTTGAATCATTCCTATTATTTGAGTCTTTCTGGGAAATGTTTGTATTTCTGGGTTTTTTACCCCTGAAATTTGCTTTCACCCAGAGAAATAGAGCTTGGGTCAAAACACTGCAAAGAAAGTGATCACAGTTTTTGCTTCTGTTTTTTAGACTCAGACAGCTGCATGGAATCAGAGCCTATAAGAAGTTCCTGGTCCACAGAGAAGCTGCAGCATGAGGTCCAAGACTTGAAAATAAAAACTCAACAGGGAAAAAGGTATTTTAGAAAAGCCCAAGCAGTAAGATTCTCAACTGGTATTTGCAATCAGCCATGAGTAGAAACGCATCCAGGCATCCTTATCTCCTAATTCTTGCTTCTTATATCAATGTCATCACTAGTTATTGTTTATAACTAATTTGCCAGAGAAATGTCTCTCAGCAGCAGGTTGAATTCTTTATTACATCTGTTTCAGTATCAAACCATTCCAAGAACCCTTCTGAGACTGCGTTTCTCCCCGTGCATCACGGAGATGCAGAGCACCTTTTAATCGGGAGGGACATCTCTATTTAGTCTGCAGACTTCAAAATTCCTTCTGTTCAAAATGCTGCGTTGCTACCTGAGCGAAACCAGAGATAAAACCCCAGCTAATATCATGATTTCAGGAATGGGCAGATAATTAATTTCTAAAACTTGAGACTGAGTAGTGCATTTCCTTTGTGGTTTGATATTTTTTTATCCATTTTCTTATTGAGTGAGCTTCACCCCCTATCACGTAACAAATTAAAGCCATGTATTTTTGGAAGAGGATGGTGTCAGGACTAAAATACTCTGCTGGGGACCTCTTGGCTCCTCTGCAGTCTCCTGCCATGATCGTTTTTGTTTAGGATATTCTCAGTCTGTGGGTCTAGAATTAGGAAACCAAAATCCAGAGAGGTTCAGTGGAAGGTCCAGAGGGTTATTCAGTGTCCTGTCCTCAGGAGCTGAAGTGTTGGAGAAGGGCCACAACCTCTCAGTGCTGACTTGCCCAAATGAGACATTTCTCACATTGTCATTTTTGCCTCTGAACTCGAATCCTAAAATAAAAACAGTGGGGATGATCCAGTGACTCAACCATCAGCATCCACAGCAGTCACCCAAGATATCTGCTTCCTTTAGCATCCATAAAAATACAAACCACTCCACGGGAAAGCTTAGAAGCCAAAGAAATGGTCTCTTTATTGAAATTAAGTTGCCATGTGAGCCCTAATTCCAATGTATCCACGCTCCTTTGTTCCTCACATGCACAAACCAAACTCCATTATTTCCCACATTCCCAAATCAGGGTAAATGTTTCTCCAAGGCAGGAATCTCATCTCTCATTTTGCCCATGTGCAGCATCAGAAGAACATTTGCGTCAGAGCTGGGCCAAGGCAGTCCCTGGGTGTCAGTGACAGAGACCAATAAGCTCTCGTGACATTACAGGAAAACAAAGGGGAAAATGCAGCCCGAGCTTGGATGGGGGACTTAGATTTTCCTGCACAAAGTAGCTGGATTTCATGGCACCGAGCAGGGAGGAGTTCCACATCCATCATCCCATCAGGAACAGCTTCACTCTGATCCTCTCTGTTGCTTGTCCCTGTGTCAGTGAGGGATTGAATTAAGTGATGGAGGAAGGTGGATCTGCTCTGCAGTGCAAAGAGCCAAAAATCAGGTAATAATAGTAACTCCCAGTCCTGAATCTTTTCAGAAAAGCATTTACAAGCAGCTTTCTGGAGCAGTAAAGATTTTTCTCTTTTTCTTCTTCTTTTTTTCCCCCCCTTTTTCCTTTACTACAGAGAAATCTTTAACAAATAATCGTTTTACACTGTACAGTTCATCAATAAAAGCAATAACACCAGGTTATGTAATAAATTAAATATGATGTGTTGTTGAAAGTAATCGTGCTTTCGGGCATCAGCTTCTTGTCACATTAAGGGCTCTGGCAAACAGGTTTAATATTCGTGGAATGAACAGAATTATTGACAAGCAGAGGAGGAACTAGACAGCAAGTGAGCATCATATTAATTTTTCAAAGCTCAGTATTGCTTTTCCTGCTGACAGGGCAACAAACTTCCAGGGCTGGCTTTTGCTGAAGCGAGGTTTGGTAGTGGTGGCTCGTTTCTCCTTGATCTTGGTTTTCTGCCATTCTGTCAAGCTGGAAGAGAGAAGAGAAGAGGCAGAAAAATTGTGGTGGCTCAGAGGTAAAGGCAGCTTTATCTTTGGGTTTATTCTGGATAACTCAGTTTGAGGTGAACTCAGATTAACTCGTTCTACCTTTCACTACATCAATGGACATCTTTCATTACTTCAAAAAATAGTCCATAATTCCCATCACACTTCTAGAATACACAAGGATTTAGGTACTGCTCCTTGACCTAGAGAGTCTGGTGATGGAAATATTGGAGATCCTTTGGGACAGAATTTCTCAGTACGGACAATTAAATCAGAGACTGAGTTACAAAGAGAGGTCAGCTGGGTCATCCGAGCTTCCTGATATTCGGAACAGCTCAAGGGTCGCACAGAAATGGAAATTGAAAAGCTGAACTTCCTGAGGTCCAAGTGGTTCAGTGATGAGGGTGGAAGTGTAGAAAGTGATGACAATTCACCTTTTTACCCAAGCATTCCCAAAGTGCTACAAAAACAGCTGAAGGCAAAAAACCACAAGTGTGAATGGCCACTCTGAGGCATGTGTTTTGTCTGAGGCGGAGGTAAAAAGTAAGCACTGACATTTCTCTTGTCTCATATTTGAGCACCAACCACCACGCCCTTCCTCTGCTTGTCTCACACAATTTGTCACCCAAAAAGCATTTGAAAAAGGTGTTAAAATATGTGTCTTTCAGCTGATGGGCTATGGAGGGGCAGAGGAGAAGGTTTCTGTGGAGTGGTGCTCAGGGACTGTTCAGGTCAGAGACGTCTTACAGAAACTGTCATTGGAGATGCTCTCAAAGAGCGTACATGGGACAAACACTTCCCAGAGCAGCTCTCCGGGCTGCCTTTTCCATTGTGGGTGGGATGGGATGGGATTGAGCTCATCTGAAGCATTCCTGACAAAATGGATGAGATATAATCTTTAATTAAATGAAATGCAAGGATCCTTGAAGGTGGCAGTTTGGGAATACTCTCTTTCATCTACTTTAGGGTGGTCAGCACATTGTTTTTGAGCATCTTCCATAACCACAGGAACATGGGGAGGAGAAGATGGGAAGGAGATGTGGGCAAAAGGCAGCTCTGGGCTGGTCAGTGACGCCCCATGGGCTCTGTTCAACCCTTTCTCTCCTCTCTCATCTCTGTCCAGAGCTCTGAGGATGTTTTAAAGCTGGCAAGGCAGGCAAGGCTGCAGCAAGCTGGACAGGCTTTGGAGCTTGGCACCACTGTCTTTTGATTGGCCTGAAAACAGTTATTTTAGAAGGAGATGGGTTCCCAGGCTTCATCAATTAACACCCAGGTCAGGTTTGTTCATCACGCTGAGCTTTCGTGGGCTGACCTTCGCACATGCGGCCAAATTTTCAGTAATGACCTCGTGTCTCCTCAGAAATCTATCAGCGCTGAGGACCACCCTGGCCATAGCTTCCTTTCAGCTGTGAAATGTGGCAGCTACTTCTTTCCAAAATACTCCAGGATGACCCCATTTCTCCAAAGAAATGTCAGACCATGAGAGAGCCATGGGTGGAATCAAATCCAAGCTCTGGAAGGGATTTCTTTTTTAATGAAAGGTGAGGGAATACGTGGGCCCCAGAAAGCTGGAAAAGTGATGGATGTTGTCAGCATTAAGATCTGTCTGTGTGTCCTTCCTCACTGCTCTCCTGGGATTTATTTTAAGGATTTTTGTACCTAATTGTACCCAAGACTGGAGAGATCACTGGGCTAACAGAGTCCAGTGAAAAGGTGTAGCATAAGTGGAATGGTCTCAAGAGCAATGGGAACACGTTCCTTTTTCACTTATAAGCAAGTTCTGTTTCACCCCCTCCATGCAGAAAAGAACCCAGGAGTGAGAGGTACTAGAGCACCAAAAAGGAATCAAGATTTTGCTGAAGGTCTGGGAGAAAGTGGGAGAAGAACTCCCAAGAGAAACGTCAGCACAGGAGCACCCTTTGGTAATGAGCTGTTTTACAAAACATGGAAAATGGTAGAATTTCAGGCATCAGCTGTGTGTCCTAATGGTGCATCAGCCACCTAAGAGACCTTGGAAAATGTTGTTAGAGGCAGGTAACAGAACAAACACAGGAGCATGAAGACATTTTTATTTGAGGAAGAACCTGGAAAGTGCTGGAGAGTTGAAAGAGAGAGCCAGGCAAGGACTGCAGCATCCAAGGTGGGACTTTGCCTACAAACAGAGCAATTCCTCAGAGCCACTGCGAGGGAAATTTCCTGCCCTTCCAGTGAGAGAAATAAGAGTGGGAGCTGATTCGTGTGCTGAACCTGTGGGGCCATCCCAGCAGGGCAAAGGCTCATGGCTTCAAAAGCTCAGTACGAGGAAGGGGACTGAAAGAGTTGAAATAGGAGCTGCAGGAAGCATCTTTATAATCCAGACAAATATCAACAATGAGAATTGCAAATAAAGCCTTTGAATTACTTTGGGTGGACACCGTGTTCCAAGAAGCTCCTCTTTCTCTCCCTGCACAAGTGCCAGTGGGACAAAGCCAAAAGATTGGATTGTAATGAGATTGAGTGAGAAGCAGAGAACTTTAAAATTTTTTATTTGTTTTTTAAACCAAGCTCTTTCAAAGCTGCTGGTTGTACCTGTCTTTAAATCCTGTGTGCACTCTCTAAGGATTTCGCTGTCTTTTTCATGGCAGCTGAGGAAATCCTGCCATTCCCATCACTTGTGGTGCAGAGAGAGACAGAGAAACATGCAAAGAATAATCTGTACAGCTGCCAGGCTCTGAAGTGCATCTGAGAGTCCCACTAGGTACTTAACTACCTCTGAAAAACAGAGAGCATTTAATTCCCCCAGAAGTCAGTTGAGATCAAGAACATGCATATGGGTTCCTGAATCACAGGGCATCCTCTTCATCTAAGATGTCTTTGACTGCTGAAAGGATGGGAGTATTTCTCTTACAGTGATTAGAATTAGAAACAGATTTGTTAAAGGAAAACAAAACAAAGCACAATCCTTTGTGTTAAATCTTGCACAAATTATACCCCTGGGTTTCTTACAGATTTTTATTATTGTTAAAATAAACAGTATTTGGGTTTATCCTCACACTTTGCCCATTCTGTTGAACCAAGGTGCTATTTTTGAGTTGAAAGTATGCACACAAAAAAAATGCAAATCCCACATTTCAAAGGCACCTTCCACTTGGAATGGGATCTATTTTTGTCCCTGTGACTGTCTTGCACAGCTCTAATTGTCATGCCCTGCTCTGAAATCCACAGTATGCACCTCTTGCCAGCGTATTTTTGGATTATTGCTCATTGTGATCAGCCTTTTGTGTTCCTCTTGATATGGGCCAAATTTTGACATGAGGTGCTGAGTCATGCACAATGTGGATCTTATTTGAGTCTCAAAGAAATCTTGCTTTTTATTGCCCTGTACCTGGGCCAGCACCTGGCAGAGTCTTCCACATTTCCCAGACAGACAAGGGAAAAAAAACCCCACCTGAAACACATCAAAGAGCTGAGCAGCTCAAAACAATTCATTTAATTATTATTATGAAATGTCTTGGGGAGTGTCTGCTTGGCATTGTAGTTTCTGTGCTCATTTGTTTTGTGACAAAACAGAGCAAAGAAAGAAAGAGAGAGAGGGGAAGGGAAGGGAAGGGAAGGGAAGGAAGAAAAGAAAAGAAAGGAAAGAAAGAAAGAAAGAAAGAAAGAAAGAAAGAAAGAAAGAAAGAAAGAAAGAAAGAAAGAAAGAAAGAAAGAAAGAAAGAAAGAAAGAAAGAAAGAAAGAAAGAAAGAAAGAATCTTTTGAAACTGAGGTCTCTGAGCTTGGGGGTGAAATATTTAAATTTTGCCCACCAAAAATACAGTCATATCTGAGTGGGAATGCAATTTAAAAAATTACCAGGAGATGATTAATTTTCTGAAGGCAAATTACATATTATAAACCCTTTTAGGGAGTGATAGAAAGGGAAAAGGGCACTTGATGTAATGGGGTGGAAAATCCAAATAATCCCATCTCTGCTGTAAGACTTTCCTGGAGTGCTTTCCCTACTTCCCACTCTGCAGCACAGCCCTTGCTCTGGCACTGCTGCAGCTTCCAAGGCTGGGCAAAATGTTTCACACCTGTGAATGGATTTTTTGTCTCCTGCAGCTGAGATGATTTTGGGGATCACTTTTTTCCCTTCTCTTTCCATTTCTTCTCTCATCACCACTTAACATATGTCAGCACTATGTGCTATTTTTTCAATAAGACGGAAGTTTTTTAACCAGGTAACACGGAAAAAAAGATGGAATGTTAGGGATGGAATCTTCAACAGTCTCCACACCAGTATCCCCCACGTCAGTTGTCTTCCCTTTCCCTGAGTGGCCTCTGTGAATGCAAATCCCAAATTTCAAAGGCCTGAATTTTGGGATGCTGAATGCAAAATATCTGATATTGCTGTTGCTGCTTTTGTTCCAGGTCCTCATCCAGAAAATCTCCCTGACCTTCTCACACAGGTGCCCTGGGACAGGTGACGCAGGCAGGGGCTCCAGCCTTGCTCTTTAACCCACAGCCAGGCTGTCCCCTGAATTCCTGCAGAGCAGGCTCCAGCAGATCCGTGCTCGCTGCTGGTGCTGAGCAGCTGTTTCACAAACTGTTGGGTTATTGGAGTTTTGTGGCCATAATAACTTGGCTCTCTCAGTGCTGTCGCCTGCAGATGAGAATGAAAAGCCTTAAAAATCAGGTGACAGCAAATCCAGAGTGGCCAGGGATGTGTGTGAGCACAGAGCAGAGCAGAGCTGCTGTCAGGAAGTTGTTACACACCCCAGAAATGGAGGGCTTGACACTGGAGAGTGTGTCTGGGAGAGGAGTGAAGAAACACAGCCAAATGTTCTATTTTCTGTGACTGGAGACCAAATCCCCTTGAAAGTGGAAACATAATTGTTCAGTGGCCAGGGCTCCTGGAACACTGTGTCTGTCTGTGCTGCATGCACAGTGCCATCACACGCAGGCCTTGGAAACACAGAATCCTGGAAATCTTTGGGTTGGAAGGGACATTTAAAGGTCATCCAGTCCCAGACAACTTCCACTGGCCCAGGTTGCTCCCAGCCCCGTCCAAGCTGGCCTTGGACACTTGCAGGGATGGGGCAGCCCCAGCTTCTCTGGGCACTCTGTGCCAGGGCCTCCCCACCCTCATTGTAAAAATCTTCTTTGGGCCAAAGAGCAGCAATTTGCCTGCAGTTCTCAGTCTGGTTGTGCAGGAGGTCTGTGGAAGAAGGAGTTGTTAGTGTGGATAGAAACAATCAGAATTACAGGGAAAACCCTTACAGCCATGGTAAAGGGCAAATTTATGAAAACACTCCCAGCTACAGTCCCAGCAGCCTGTTGGATGGTTCCTGGTGTTATCAGAGATCCCAGCACTTGGTGTTATTAGAGATCCCACGGTAGTTTCCTCCTAGGAAGGGTTGTCCAGTGATGATTTGCTGCCTGCTACCTCTGAAGATAATTCCTGCCACCTTTCCCCACCTCCATGTTTCCTTCATGTGCAGCTGCAGCAGGCTGTGCAGACAGTGCAGACCCTGGGCTGGACACAGGTGTCACACTTTTTATGTCATTTTTATTAATGCCATTTATGCCATTTTATTTAGTACCTGTAGCAGAGCTGCTCTTGGTTTGCACCACAGGGGAGGAGAAGAAGGGACAGGCACAGGAGGGCTGTCCAGGGGCACACAGGTGAGGGTCAGTTCCATATTTCCATCCAGATGAGAATCTGTGTCTTTGGCTGCATCACTGACTGGAATGGAGTAAATCTTGATTTACACGGGAGACAGAAAGGGTAGAAGTGAGCACAGCAAGCTGACTCCTAGAATAGAAAAAGGCCACTGGAAGGGGAAAGAGAGTGCAAGGAGGAAAAGCTAACACCACGGCCTCTGTGATTCTGTCTTTGCAGGTCCCTCAGGCAACATAACCATAAACAGTCACTTCAAAAAATGTGAATACTGTGCTCCTTTCTGACAGTTTTTTCCCCAATTTCCTCCTGCCTTTACAAGTAGCTGAGGAAAATAAATATTTAATGACAAGTTTTGATATTTTAATGTAGGCTCTTGGTTAAAACACCACAAATCTCTCTGTGAAAGGGCAACAATAGAGTTACAAAGGAGCACATTGCAGCAACTGAGAAGTTAGTTGGAAAGGGGAGGGAAGTGGAAAGAGGCAAAGCTGCAGAACTCATGGAGTCGTGGGGTATCTTCAGGTGGAAATCAGCACTGACTCATTTCAGGAGCCCCTTTCCAGAGCTTGCTGGGGAGGAAAAACCAGGCCAGTTTGGTGTTTCACCGTTCACCTTTCTGTAAGAGCAGAGCAGAGCTCCCTCCTCCATGATTTGGCTGGGATGTGTTCCTCTGACAGGATCCCTTTCAGTGAAGATATTCCTCCTGATGCCCAACCTGCCCCTCCCTGGCCCATCCTGAGGCCGTTCCCTCTCCTCCTGTCCCTGTTCCCTGCGAGCAGAGCCCGACCCCCCCCTGGCTGCCCCCTCCTGTCAGGGAGTTGTGCAGAGCCACAGGGTCCCCCTGAGCCTCCTTTTCTCCAGGCTGAGCCCCTTTCCCAGCTCCCTCAGCCTCTCCTCGAATGATTCACTCTCCAGCCCCTTCCCAGCTCCGTTCCCTTCCCTGGACACGCTCCAGCCCCTCAATGTCCTTCTTGTCATGGGTGGCCCAGAACTGGACACAGCACCTGAGGTGTGGCCCCACCAGTGCCCAGCACAGAGGCCCAAGTTAAGATGTGAAGTCCTCAATGTGTCACTGTCATGAAGGCCACGTTCTCACTCCTCCTGATCTCCATTTGAGGTTGTTCTCGTGCCCAGGTGAGGGAGTCGTGCCCTGCACCCACTGTACGGTATCAGTGGCACCCCATAGGAAGGGAACACAGAAAAATCACATCTGGAACCACTGCGGACCTCGTGCCATCCTGTGTGCCCTCCCACGCAGACTGCCACAAAGAACACACGCTGCTGGTGCTGGGCCCAGGCTGCTGCACGGAGCAGCACCCATCATTCAGCCAGGGATGCAGCACAGACTGTCAGCCTGGTGCTCCTGCGACAGCGCTGGGGCCCAGGAAACGCGGCACCGAGCGGTGTCTGTGCAGAGACAACCTGGGACTGAATCTTGGCCTGGTAGCTGCAGGGAATAGTTTATACTGCTCTCCTGCCCTTCCCTGCAGGATCTCAGCTGCAGTCTCCAGCCAACATAATTCTTTGTGAGTTACTTTCGTTAGCAAAACCTTTCACCCTATGAAGATGTTCTACTTAATTAGTAAAGGTTCCATTTTTTTGTCACCGACACAGCCCTATACATCACCATGTCTGGAGAGTCATTAGCTGGAAAATTAATCAGGGTGGGTAACAGCTGAATAGAGTCAGAGCCCTTTATGTTCCTTCCCACATCTCCGCCTCCAACTTGAGAACTTTTTCAAGAAGGGGTGTCCAAAAACCATCTCCAAATATCCAAGAGACCCATTTCTAGTGAGCAATGGAGTCCAGGGTGTCCCTGAGCCTAAAGGAAAGGATGGGAAACCAGAATCAACTTTGATCCACCCTGGTGATGTAGCAGTATTAGCAGGGACCAAAGGATGCAGCAGCACAGCAATCCAGCGAGAGAATGAATTATTTATTAATTTACAATACCATTTACATATCCTAGTTCCCTAAAGCGATTGGACAGTGTTCACACTTCTCCCAGGGTGATTGGTCTAAGTCCTAGACACCCATTTAAAAATATTATGTTACTGTACCAAAAAACATAACTGGACAAAACACCAGGTGTGAATGATATTTACAAAACCTATCTCACTGTTTACACAGCTTGCATAGTAAAGGAAAATTCTCACAGAATTAGTGCAAGAAGATGGAAAATGCCTCTGCTAGCAGCATTTCAGTACTCACATGGTGAGACCAGTGAGGAACTCCAGCTGAGGACTCTGAAATGATGATGGAAGGCTGAGGTTTTCCTTTCACCTGCCTCTGGGAACACATCAAACCGAGGTGCTTTTGCTCCCTGGCATTGCCCTGTACATCCACTGTGCAGGATTGCTGCCAGCAGAGTTTGCTACAGCCCATCTTGGCTCAGGCTTGGATTCCTTCCCCACTGTGCATTTATTTTTGCTTAGGAAAACTCTGCTTGAGGTGTCTGCTGCAATTTCCCACACTAACACCTTTTCCCAAGTTGGTTGACAGCCACAAGGAGTCCAAATAACCAATGGCTCAGCACAGATTTGCACGTCAGCATCTTCTTGTTTTTTTTCATCTTTTTACCAGTTTATTCCCTGGCAGTGGAGCCTGGGCTTTTCTTCTGGCAGCTGGAGCCCATCCACAACTGCACACAGGTGGGGAATGCTGCATCGAGTTGTGCTGAGGGTGTTGGATGCTTCCCAGGAATCTTGGGATGGGTACATTGGTCTAAGAGACTCTAAGAATAATAAAATCCGGTGTTGCTCCTATCTCCTGAGCACAGGACACTGTACATGTGTCAGTCTCACATCACTTTTTCCAGCTCTGACTCTTCTTAAAATTAACAGGGAAGTGTTGGTAGCAAGTTGTGGAGAAAAACATTGATATCCTTTATTTACTTTCTGTTATTATTACTATTACTATTACTATTACTATTACTATTACTATTACTATTACTATTACTATTATTATTTTTTTAGGAGGGGGAGCATAGTAGCTGTATTTACAGCTTGATTGGTAGCAAAGAGAAACAATTATGGATCATGCAAGTGACTACAATTTCGCTTGAAATTTTGCACAACTGTTTGCCGAACCTCGTTAAAATTGAACTCCTCGTGTTACATTTAATTTTCCTAGAGATCAAGACCAGACAGCAGGGGAGAAAGGAAATATTTTGCCTGCACAAAATATATCTTCCCACTTTGTAATTTCCCTCCTCAGAAAGTGTCTGAGGAGCCGCCGTCCTGGGAATGATTTCCTGGGCTCTGCTCTGCCTCCAGGACTCGCCAGTCCTTTGTTGCCTCTGCTGATGCTCATAACCAAACTGTGACATTCTGCAATCTTCTTTGACTAACAATTGGCTCAGGGCCACCAGCTCCGTCCTCACACTCCTGTCGGGTGTAGTTAACTGAGTGTCTTCCCGAATGGAAAGTGATTTCCCTGCCACGTCCCTGCTGGGGACGAGCCGCACCCAGATGGAATCGCAAACACCGAGGCCTTGTCCCCAAGAATGAGGCATGAGGCACGCGTGTCTCGGCAAACAGCTCTGTCCTTGGTGCCTGATTGATTTATAAAGCTTGTTTTTAGTGTGTTTGTGAAGGGATAAAGGAGAACAGAATGGAGCCTCATGCCTCAAAACTCCTTGATTCCTTGCAGTGGGGCATCCCTTAGGAGCAGTGTCTCTGCAAATCTGCTCTTGTGCTTTCCTGGGCAAAGCAAGGGGGCAAAACAAATGCTGAGTATTCACCCAAACCGATAGAGATTATTCATTTCCCTGCCCTCTTAGTCATTCCTTCTGAAAACAGAAGGGAAGCAGAATTTCTCTTCGGCTCAGTTGAAAATTTTTGTTTTCCATTAAGCATAAAGTTCTTTTCATCTTTGGCAATCCTTAAGCTCAAGACAAATGCAATTTGGATAACAGAAAAACCCTGTTTTCTTTTGAAGAGACTCTTCATTTCAAAAATGCCAAAATGGGATATTACCTGTCTTATTTGCTCTTGTTTCCAGATTAGCTATTTGAGGAAGTCAAAACAAATTCTTGAAAATCTTCCTGCACCCTGAAATTACTTTTACAGTAAACAAAAAATTGACCTCTAACGTTGTACCCAGCTATAGTTACAAAGATTTCTTTCAGGCTTTTCCTAAGCACGTTCCCTGCTTTGGCTTTCATTAGCAAGGACAGAAGAGCTCAGTTTCCAAATGATGAGGACTTTCGGCCACACATGGTCTGCAGTGTGGGAGAGCTGTTAGAACGCTGGTAATCTCACATATATAGGCAGAAAACGCCCCAATCCCCCATCAAGATCCCATCTTTAAAGCACTTAACCATGGACCATTAGCACTTTAAATGTGGTGCAGATCATCAGGGCTGATTTAGACAGAAGAATGAAATGGTATTGATTCAGGATTATGGCCAGGTAAAGACACCATCATGCTGTTTGTTTTGTGCTTGATGTTCATTAAATGAACTAATTTATGGATAGGATTAGTGTGATCTATAGAACAGAGGCCAGGAGTGGAAAGCACTGAACTGCATGAACTGGAGACTGGATTAGGATTCGGAGGAAGAAAAGAAAAGAAAAGGAAATATAGGTAGCCTATGTACATTGGCCTGAATTCTGCTCTAGTGAGGAAAAGAAGAGCTCTTCTAAGCTCTGTCCTTTCGGGACTTCTGCTGCTTTACACTGGATTCTCATGAGTGTAAATACACAACCTCAAGCTGCCAGTTTGGCATCAGATAGATTGGGAGAGGGTTCAGGTGCAGAGCTGTAAATCGCTTCCCCCTGCACCCATAAATTAGCCCCAAATATCCCCAGTGTTCCTGTTTCTCTCCTCTAGAACATCATCTACAACAGCTTTTCCCCAAAGGCGCCCTGCTGCCATTTGGCACTTGGGGTAGTCACTAATTTTCCCCCCTCTCCTGTGAACCCAAATTTAGCAATTGGTTTGATATTTACACAGGGAGCTGATGAGAACATTTTTTTAAATGACTACATCTCAGTGGAAAAAAAGTGAGTTTTGCATATAAGTATCCACTAGACACAGTAAATTGATTTCCAAATTCTTTTCCCTCCTCCCACCCTCTGACAGTCAGCACCACTCCTGGGCATGGGAAATGTGCGGTGTTGCTGTGAGTAGACATTGACAGCCTAAGAAACACTGGTCCCTGAGGGCTTAAAAACCAGCCTGGGCCTCAGGAGACACATTTCCAGCCCTCCTTGTGATGGCAGCCTCTGCTGATCCTGGCTTTCCTTTACCCACCTCACCTGCTCCATGCTGAGTAACCATTTCAAGACAGGGACAATCTCTTTGGTCACAGGGCCACAGTGCTAAGGACAAAGCAGCCTTGATCCCATCAGAGGTATAAAGTGCTGGGATAACAGCTGTAAGGAAGGCAAAGGCTCTCCATCCCCTTTCCTCTTGTCTGAAGCTGAGAGAGGAGTAAGCTGGTGTGCTCAAGAGGCTTGGAAAACAAATCACTTTTGTGTTTGCTAAGTGCTGAACTTCACACACTACAAGACAGGCAGGCAACCTGCTCAGCTAATTAAGATCCAGGGCAGCAGGCAAAACGGGTGAAACTTCCCCAGGAAGGCTGGAATAACTCACTGGTTATTAAACTCTGTTATGCCAAAGAAATGCCAGCAAAGCCCCCTTTTCCTCCGTCTCACAGCCCAGCATCATGCAGACATCACAGAGAGGGGAATCAGGTTTTCCCAAGTGTTTTGCAGCTTCACTGCAGCATCTGCCCCAGGCAGAGCACCCAGGCAATTTGATCCAGTTTGTTAGCAAGAGACATCAGACTTCTCCAAGGTGTCTTTAGTCTCCCAAGCTCCAGGACAAAAAACCTCTGAGTGCAATTCTAGAGCAAAAATGGCTCCAAGGCACCGAAGTTAGATGAATGTGCTTTAAAAGCATCTGTTAACTCTGTACTTCTTTCCAGCTGTAAAAATCACTTCATATGCTGTGTGCAATCCCCATTTATAGGACTTCAGCACTGTGGTGGATGGATGGAAGGAAGGAAGCCTGGAGCATGCAGAGGGGAAGGTACTGCAGAGCACTGTGCACAGCACATTTTGCAGTAATCACTCGATTTCTTCTCAGCCTCTTCCCTTCAGGGAAGTCTGTGCAAGAGTCTGGGCCTGTGGTTTCCAAAGCATCACTCACCCCCTGCTTGTTCACAAAACACAGCCCAGGACTCCTAGAAGGATTTGCTTCTGCTGCACTGGCCACAGACGGCTGTGCAAACTCACATTTGCCTGGTGGGCTCCCATCCCACCTTTAGTTTTTCAGCTGGCTCTGCCTGTTTTGTGGTGGGAGGGCTCCCAGGGAGCAGGGGAGGCCAGCTGGCCAGCAGCTTTCCATCTGAGTGGCACAAAGAGGCATGGAGGGGAGTGGGATGTGGCTGGTGATGTGGAGCTGTAACCCTTGAGGGATGAACGTGGCACAGGCAGCCCACAGGGAGATGTGAAGAAGCAAATCCATGATCCCAGGGTGATCTGCTCCCCCAGCTCTCTCAGGACTCCTGTCCTTCCACAAGCAAACATTTCACTGCCTCCCACCCACCAAGACTCAGTGGGCACTCACCCCTTCCTGCTACAAATATCTTCAGTTGTCATTTGTTCCTGGTTCCCCATCCCACCAAAAATACACTCCAAAAGGCTCAACTGCTCTTTTCATCTTTCTTTCCTGCTGTCACTCCTTTTTCCATTCCTCCTCATCACGCAAAACCAGAAGTAAATAAATTAACCCCAACTTAATTTTACATGCACATATGAGCAGCACGAAGGAGCCATGGGCACAATCAGCAAAAAGCACTAATTCCAGCAGTCTTTCCCAGGTCCCCTCAAGGCATGTGATGTTGGAACAGCCACTGTCAAACGATGCTCCAGAATGGGCCTGTTTCTCCATCTCTCCCTCCCTCCATCCTCCTCTAAACCCTGACCACAATTCCACCACGGCTCTCCCTGGCATCCCAGGGCTGTTTCCCTCTCCCTGCCTCTCCCTGGGCTCCCTCTGTGCTCTCAGCTGCCCGGGATGCTGGGGATGGAAGGGGCACCTCCTGCCTGTTGGTGGCTGGAGGGAGCAGTGGGGGCTGCACTGTGGCCATTGGAGATGGCAGCAGAGGCTTCCTGGTGGAGGCTGCACTGTTGCCATTCCTGGTGGAGGCTGCACTGGCTGCTTCAGGGCTTTGTGGTTTGAGACAGAATCCCAATTTTTTCTAATTAGGAGGTTGTAGTGACAGCTGCTCTGAACAGGGCCTTCTCTCCCAGCTGAGAACCTGCTCCACGTTCAGCTGGGGTGGGATACCTGCGTTTCCAGCACGGAGAGCTCAGCCTGGGCTTTATTATAACATCTTTTGCTTCCACCTGTCATTAAGCCATTCCTCTCTCACACACAATACCACTTCTCATGAGGAACTTGGCAGTGGAAACGTCCTTATCTCTCCCTCACCAAAATCCCTCCATTTTCTCCTTTCTATATGCAGAATTTAATTTTCCTGTTGTGCTGTCCAGCTCCCCCTGTTCCCAGCTCCCCCATTACTTCTGCCTGCCCTGTGATGTATGGGCCTTGTCAGGCAGTTTTGGCCTGACCCAGGCAGCCAAAATCTGAAGAAAACCTGGTTTTATTTTGCCTGGGGAGAATTCATCACAGAAAATGTCTCATTTAGGGAAATTAAGGATGAAGGAAAGGGAGAGCTGGAAATTTATTCCGGTTTGGTGTTAAAAATATATCTGTCTACTGCTGTGTTAAAGGCTGATATTTTCTTTCCACTTTTCTTTCACTCTTGTCCAGCCATATCACACAGTCCAGAGGCAGAATTCAGGAGAAAGGGGCATTGGGCCCCTTGCTGGCTGGAAAATTCTGCCTGTGGTAGAGAGTGAAAAGGATAAGGAGCTGTTGAACAAGAAGACACATCTCTCTCCATTCTGTGCCATAACTACTCATCAGAGCAAATCTAATCCTAAAAATACAAACTGGACAAATGCTTTGGAAGGAGGAAGGGGAATATGCGGGTGCTGGCTTTAGTTATGATTCAGTTAAATCCCTGTTTGTTTGGAGACTGAGCCTCTTGAATCACAGGAGGGCTGAGCAAACCCAGAGCGAACCCTCAAGAGCGCAGAGTCCTGGAGAGCCTCCTGCAGAACTGCTGCCTGCCCTCCCCAAGCACGGGGACAGGGGCTTTCCTGGTCTCCCTTTTCTATCTCCCTGTCCCAGATGCAGTGAAAAGTTCGTGGTTTCCTCAGGGATAATTTCCAGGTGTTCTCTCTTATAGGGGAAGGCATCACTTGGCTACCCCACACCCATCCCAGGTTTGCACCGTGGTCACCCAGGAGCTGTAGAGCAGATTTGGGGGAGCTGTAGGGCAGGTTTGAAATCAGAATTCCTTTCTCTGCTATAGAAACCCCACATCTGGAGAGAACCCAGGATCTCTGTCAAGAAACTCTTGCCTTTGGGGGGACACCACCCATGCTGAGATGGTGACACCAAGGGGAGGCCAGGTCCTAACCTGACAGAGGTGATGCTGATGCCTTAGGTTTTAGCTTTTATATTTTACAAATTGTGTATTCTCTGCATTCCCAGTGTGTGACTCTGAGCTGCCTCGCAGCCTGGCAGCTGCTGCTCTCTCATGCTCACACAGACATAACAAAGCCTCTCCAGGCCTGCTCTCCAAGGACACCCAACCCGGCCCAGGCCCAAAATGTGTAACCCAGCACCTTGAGAAGGGGGGCGAGCTGAGGGGCAGTTCCATCATTAGCTAAAGTTTAATTGGCCAATTTATGCTGATCTGCAAATGGACCAAACCTATAACAGTGTGAAGAACTCATGACTCGGGGTCCATCTCGGGTGCAGCCTTTGGCCTGCCCAGGGTGTGCCTCTGAAGGCCTTTTTAAAATAAATCTCCACTTTTATTCCCTTACCCTCTGTAGTCTCTGTTTCCAGGTTGGCCTTTTTAGGCATCAGATTTTTGGCAACCACGAAGGGCATTTTTAGGCATCAATGCAAGCAGCAGCACTGGGCTGGGAATAAGCCCCTGCTGGTGTCAAATCCACTGGTACCCACAAGAATTCTGACAGCAGGTTTTGGCACAGGGTGTTTGTCTCGATCCCTGCATGGCTGTGCTCTTAACAGTGCTTTTCATTTTCCATGGGATCCAAGAGGGAAGATTTTAGTCCAGGAGATTTTTCAGTGGTATTGGGACGTGTGTTGTCTGTTAATTCATGTGGAGCTCTTAGGTGCTACAGAAGATAAGTGCCTTGTAAATACAGATAAATAGATCAGATTAGACCTTGACAGTGGTTCATGCAAAAGGCATTTTTATGTGCAAAAAATAATAACATTGTAGAGAAATAGCTATTATTTGAAACCTTGGGCTAGAGCTTCCATAATTGATATTGTTGGAGGAAAGATGAAGCTAATGGAGAAGAGCTGCCATGATTGCCCTTTTGTCATTGACTAATTCTTGCAGAAACCAAAGTGACATTACCCAGCTCCCATTTAGACCTCCAAGCAAGCGGTCACATTTTTCAAGAGAGCACAGCTCAGTGAGCACTGAATCCTTTCATCCAGTGCAGTAATGGCAGGGAAGAGGGAAGGGGAGTGATTTTGAAATCAGCCCTCTCCTTTACATCCTGACTGCTTGGAAATCTCAGCCACAGTGTGGCTCGGAGAGAGGCATGAAAAATGTCACTGCCCAAGAATCTGGACTTATCCATGTCCCTGATGGAAATCTCATCCTCAGCAATTTCAAAGGCAGTGCAAGGAGAAGATTTTGGGTTCCTGCAATTATCAGCTCAGCAAGGGTTGGCCACAAACTTGAGTTCAGCCCATTCAGGCCCAAGCTCCCAGCACATGGGAGGTTCCTCCAGTGGTGTAGGTTCACACCTTTCCAAGCTACAAATGAAGGCAGACCCTGGATTTCAATTTATCCACGCAAAAATAAAAAATAGAAAGGCAGAAATAAACACCAGAGTGATCTTGGGAATCCTGAAACAAACAGCAGTTTTGTTCCTCCAACAAGTTACAATGAAGTACCAGCATTGCTCCCTCAGCCCCATCGCATTAGGCACAAAACACAAGTGCTTAAAAGCCAGGGGATAAATAATTAACAACATCATACATCTTTCATTCCCTACATAAAGCACATAAAGGGTGAAATCCTGACCCATCCAAAGGCAATGTCAAAGTCCCTCTTGACTTCGGATGAACCTGGGTTTTACCCAAATTGTTTTGTCAAACACATGTCATAAGATTCCTCCACTATCTTAATTCTGACCCAAGAGAGATAATTTTCTATCATCGCTTCTAGAATTTAAACAGAAAGCAAAACCTTCTTAAAAATGTGAAACACACCTACAAAATGAGTGTTGATTTGAAGACAAACAATATTATGAAAATCCTTTTTATTTAAGTATGAAAATGGGCACATATTCACCTATTTCAAATTCAGTATCACTTACCAGTAATGGTACTTAGAAATACTTCAACTAACTAATGGTGTTTGTCACCTAAAAATATTCTTTAAAAGAAAATATTTGTACACCAAATTCAATAAAATAAAAATGCCACATAAAAGAGGGAAAAAAAGGAAAACAATTCACAGGTTAAGCATGAGGCTGTTTTGTCAAAATAAAAAGTGCACTTCTTTGTACTCTGCTTAAAAACATATATTTATTATGTGGGCAGTATAGGGTTTCAGGAGTCCTTAATCATTCATTTCCCTGTTTTTAAGTGTGAGGGCTTTGCAAATGATGTGATAAGTAAGTACATTGTTGTCACTTAGCAACCTTAACTTGTCTCTGAAATGAGTTGTTTGTTTCTATAACAAATGAGACACTCGGATACCATGGAGATGAGCAGAGACCTTGTCTGCTTTGCCAGAGCCCATCCTGGGAAATGGGATATTGCTCGGAGGGATGAGGTCATCCCACAGAGGAGCAGCTCTCCATTCCTGCCCACAGCACAGGAACGTGGGCACTGGCCGCTTTTGTGCTGATCTGAGGACGAGACTCATTCTCCTTTCTGGCAGAAAACCTGGAATTCTGGGCTTAGCCGTGGTGAACTCTCCAGTGTCCAGGGCATGGTGGGTTTGCAGCCAGCTCCCAAATGCTTTTGTTGTTATCTTCAGCCTTCAGTGAGAAACTTTACTCTTTACACTCAGCTCCACGCTTGGAAAACCCCAACTTTTCATCTCCAGGCAGCCCTGCTAGAACCACACTGGGCCTCTTCTTGGCCCCTAATTGCTCTTTTATGCCTCTCTTCTGCTGTAACACGGCTCTAAAGCCAGTTTAAGCAGCTGGAGGAAGATTGCTGGCCTCTGGGAAGTCTGTGATACAGAACCTCTACTATGGTTCCTGCAGATGGGAACTGATGCCACACCTTGAGGGCTTTGTCTGGGAGAAAAAGGAGAAAAGACAAATAGCATGGCTGAGATAGAACTCCCTCCCTCAAATCTGAGTTTCTGGTATCTGGGAGTAAATTCAAGCACAAGGGTTAATAACAAATGTCAAAACAGATTTTAGACAGCTCTGTTCTTTTCTAAAACTGTATTTAGTTGTACAAGACTCCAGTAAATCCCTGGACACTGCTGATCTGCTGGAGCTCACCTGATTTTTCCAAATCTTCTCCCTCACTCCTTTCCTGTATTTCCTGACTTTCACACAATCTCCTTGTATGGCTGTTACAGCTTCTTGAGTTTAAATTAATCTTTTAAAGAAGGATGAATCACACAAACTTTCTTTTGGTTTTAGAGATCACATCCATATTCATAATCCACTAATCATGTTTGATAAATCAGAATTCACTGTGAAGCACACTAACCCTTCATGTTGCTTCACTTTTTAATCTCACAGGGAAAGCAATCATCGCTGCCAGGGGGCTGGGCTGGGCTGTCTCGGGTGTCTGCTTGAGTCAGCTCCCTTGTTTGTACAATGCAGCCCGTGCTCCTGGATCTAAGCTATCATCTAAAAACGTAATTAAGTCTTCAGCACTCCAGCAGCAAAAGGAATCTTCACAGTGTGAATCAAACACCGTCTTCTCAGTGATGCCGGCCTGAGCCTGCAGCTCAGCTGCGAGAGCAGCTCAGAGCTTTCTTCTCATTCCAGTGGTGTAACCGCACTGAAACCTCAAGATGCTTTGCTTCCAGGTCAGCCATGGGAGAAATTGCACCTGCAGTCAAAGAATAAACAGAGAGGTGTTTGTAGGGACCAGCAGGGTCTGTTATTCTGCAGTGGCTGGTTTAACCAGGTGCAGCGTGTGGATAAGAGCGAGGAGATGGCATTTCTGCCCCTCGTGTCATTTGGACAGGAATGTGCATGTTCGTGTGTTTTCTGTTTGCAAAACGGGATTTTTTGGCAACACTTAGATAAGTGCAAGATTAGCTACATCACCTTGTTTTCCCACCCCTATCAGTCCATTAATCCTGGTCTTCCCTTTAGAGGAGGAGTCTTCACATGACTCCAGTTCCTCTGATCTGTTCCGTCTGCTTCTCCTGCTGCCAGCTCCGAGATGATCCCTTCTTCCCCACAGGCTGAGGCAGGAGACAAGCAGCCCACAGTGGGGCAAGGACAGTAACAAAGGGAAGTACTCTGGACCATGAACCTCCTCCTGGGGATGATGTCAAGGTTCTGGCTCTGCTCCATACACTGGAGTTGCTCTGCTTTCCCACAGTCCCAAGTTTTGGGCTCCCCTGCTTTCCCAAAGAAATATAGCTGTTATTTGCTGAAGCAGATTCTAAGCCTGCCACACTTAATAATTCAGTGGTGAACTTTTGAGCTGCAAGCAGGTTGAAAAATAACTTGCTTTAGTAAGTACAAAATCTCCATTTCTGCTGCCTTTGCTTCTCCTTCCCTCCTCCTCTCGCCCGTGGCCCCGG
The DNA here is from genome assembly GCA_013400235.1 of Oriolus oriolus. NCBI lineage: Eukaryota > Metazoa > Chordata > Aves > Passeriformes > Corvidae > Oriolus > Oriolus oriolus. The sequence continues at coordinate 838,079 of VXBT01007528.1, forward strand.
CAGCCCCTGCAATCCAAACACTCCCCGTTATTATACTTTGGAGCAAAAAGGAAAGGCAGGAGGAGGAGAAGAAATTAATTTCCTCTCTGTGGGATGTTTATTGTTTTTCCTGCTCTCAGCCATCCAAGGTCTCTGTCATTTTACGTGATATTTTATAATGGGAGCAGTTCTTGTGGGTACCAATGAGTTCATCTGCAGAGAATGTGGAGCCTGGAGATTTAAATTTATACCTCCCTGCCACGGCTGTAATTGGGACTCCCGGGAGAGGAAACCTTGACAAGTGACAAAATAACCCCTGCCAGACCCCTCTCAAGACCTGCAGCAGCAGGAACCCCAGGAGGACTCCCATGATCAAATTACCCTTAAACAAATGCTCCAGCCCGCAGTAACTAAGGATGTCACTGCTGAAGGTCAACGAGGTGTGTGTGTAACTTGATTACTGGGTTTAGTTCCCATTTCCTGCTCCCAAGCAAAGATCAGGAGCTGCAACATTGGCAAAACAGAACTAGAAGAAGTCGCAAAACTAATTAAAACTCGTTACTGCAATTGTCTAGGAATACATTTATTTAGGCCTTCCCTATCCCTCTAGCTATGCAGGCATAATTATACCAGCACTGTTTCCCTGAATATAAATGAATAAAATAAAGTACACACGTTTTCTCTCCTGTGAACTGAAATTTGGCAATGTCTGTGATATTCATTTGGGGAGCTGATAAAAACATTTTGAAGATGTCAGCATCTCAGCGGAAAAGAGGAGGTTAAGAAAGATTGATAGGCAGATAGATATGGATATGCAGATATATCCATAGATATAGATGTATAAAAATGATTTACAGTTTGCTTCTTTTCTCCCACCCTTTTGCAGTAAGCTTTTTAGGGAAACTACGTATTGTATAAATAGATGTAATTTCCATGGAGGAGGAGAAATAATTAATACTGATGTGTCAGCTGCCAGGGAATGTATTTCAGGTGCTGCACTGCTTTAACTGTTGGTTAAAAGAGGAAAAGTCCCCATAACTGAGCCACAAACTGTGTTGGTGTAAAAATTCTGTATTGACCTTGTTCAAAACACAAATAGCTCCTTCTGATAAAAATAGTAGGACAAAAATTCCAGATGTAATGCAAAAATCATGGGATGAAATTCTCAGACTGGATTATGTAGGAAGTTCAAACTTGAAGAACAAACGACTTCATAATTATTGATTAAATTATTATTATTATTATTAGATGTTAATTTATTCTGGATTTCCTCCCAGAATCTGCTGGGTTTGAAACATAAACTTACTTGGTTAGCATAGAGCTTTTTTGTAAGCCCAAGGCCTGGGGGAATCTGTAAGTTCCACAAAAGCTTGATGGGACTCAGGAACTTCAGGAAGACTTTCTTAGGAAAAGTCAGTCCTGATGTCAAGGGAGTGCTTTGTTCCTTGCCCCCTGTTTGTCTCCCAGTCAGTAACTGGGGCTCCTGTTCCTGGAAGAGCCCTGCTGACAGCCCGTCCCTGGGGCTCTGTTGCAGCAGACACCGTGTCCTGGCCCTGCCTGTCCCTGTCACGTTCCAGCCGTGCTCCTGTTGGTGAGCTGGACTCTCCCCCACTGCCAGAGGAGCAGCTCGTGCCACAGGTTGGCATTCCCAGGCATTCCCTGCCATTCCCAGGAACTGCAAATGTGCCATTCAGGACTCACCTCCCTGCAGCTGCTCCTGTGAAGGACAGAGCTCGGGGATTTTTTCGTGGATAACATCCCAGGGGATGGGAGGAAGATCTCAGACTTCATCCAGTGTCTCTCAGTGCAAGGAGGTGCCCAAAGAGCCTTCTCAGGATCCTGAGCTGTCCAAATTGCCCCGGCAAGTGTGGCATCCTCTAATGCCTGCCCAGCTCATCGACTCACATCCTTCCCAACATGCCCAAGTTTTCCCAATATCCCAGCTGCTCAGGGCTCCAGGCCATTCTGTGCTGGTGGTAAAAATTACAATCACAGCATCAGACTTTTGTGTGTTAGCCTCAGCTCAATCACCAGCAGATTATTTAATTGCATGGGAAAATGTTCTCTTTAATCTTTTAGAATTAGTCATCTCTTCCTCAGTCATCTCTCTATATTTTTGGTTAGAGAGACTGAAAAATCTTAATATATCAGTGACATTTATAGCACATGTTAATATTATAAAACGTCAGAGCTCTATTTGCAGAAATGAATACTGATGTGATGGGAGTGTTTTATTATGTCAATGACTTTTATTATAAATATGATAAAACTGTGTCATCTTTTATTTTTTTCCCCCAAATGAAAAATAAAACCACCTAATAATTTATCCCAAGGTTACCGCTGTGCTACCTGGTTAATTTATTCAATAGCAGTGCTAAAAAGTACACACCCTGCAATGGATTTTCACGTTGTGTGGTCATTTGATGGATGTCACCATTGACCTGAAGGTTTGTTTAGGATTAGAGCGTGACAACGCACACAGGAACAGCGCTCACACGGCGGCTTCCTGGGGACACAAAGCCAGGAGGTGAAACCGACTTTTAAGGGGATAATTAATCATTAGCAGAGAGTGAAAGGTGGCTGGATGTCACGGAATCTCCACTGCTCTCTCCAGGACTGCTGAAATTGCCAGCTTCAACCCCACCTGCCCTGTCTGCAGATGAGGCTCTTGAGAGGGTTCCCTGCTCGGGGCTCCCCTGGCCCTCAGGTTCATTCCCAGAGATCCAGGAGCTCTAGATGGTATCTTAAATGAGGCCATTTTATGGGCTATGATCCCACCTTACTAATTAATCTTTATTACTGCAGCTAGTGTTTACTGTGGTGAGGAGCTGGTCACAATTGGTAGTAGCACTTCCAGCTCCAAAACATGGCAAATTCACAAAAAACCAGGAGTTCATTATAAGCATAATGATATTTTATGTAAAAGATTAGTAAATAAGGAGAGTTTCTATAAATTTCTGCTCCATCTCTGTTTAAATTCCCTGACTTATCTTTAAAAATTGCAGGCCTATAAGAATCATCTCTAAAAGCAATAAAATATTAATGTATTTAAAAGACAGAATGGGAAAGCTTGATTTGATTCATGCACAGTAACATGACTCCAAGGGCTGGGATTTTTCAGAATAACAAGGAATGTCATGGAAGTCCCTCCAAAGTTAGAAGCAGCCACAATAATGAAGGTGCACGTCCTTGGTCTCTGAGGTGACACACAGCACAACGAGGGATCTGCTCCCTGGGGAGAAGCACAGGGAGGATGGAGATTGCAGTGCTGAGATGCTGTTGCTATGGTTAGTGGTGTGCAAGAATTCAGGATTTATATTTCTTTTCATTTAAACTTTTTTTTTTCCCCTCCTCCCCCTCCTTGTCTGTCCCCGTGCAAAGGGAAACCTGAGATTCCAGTCCTTGTAAGAAAGACAACTGTTTTGGTTGGTGACTGGGAGGAGGTCAGGAAGAGGCTCTTGAAGATGACTGTCATGCAGCAGTAGATAATAAATCCAGAGGGAAATTTAATTAGTGGGTGTTTTTAATGGCAGGCGTCTCAAATGTCTGGTGAGACACCCAGTCTGGTTTGTCAGACCTCTCTGGCACTGAGACCTGGCAGAGTCACTGCTGAGGAGGAGGTGGGCAGAGGGGTCCGTGGTGGGCAGTGAATGAAAAGCTGAGGGGCCAAAGTGACAGCCTCTTTAGATGGCACCAAACTGAACAGCAGCACCGGGCAGGGAAGCTCCTTCAGCTGCTGCTTGAACGAAAAATACCCACAAACTGCCTCTGCTCAGCCCAGTGATGGGATGCTTTGTGGGAAGAGAAATTCCTGCTGGTGTCCAGTCCAGAGAGCTCCCAAAGAGGCAGGTGTGGAGTGACCATCCACGTGGGACACTGTCGGTGGGACAGGCTGGGCTGTGTCCTGGCTTTGCAGGACCCTCCTGCCCTGGCAGCAGGAGGATTCCTGAAATGCTGCATGGCTCATTAGGCTGTGTCCTGTTAGTGATGTTTGTGGAGGCTCCCTGAGGACTCCAGCCTGAAGCAGCACAGCCAGAGAGGGCTTCTTCCTCCCATAAGTGACTGGACACAGAGCAGCAGCTCTAAAAGAAAGTGCTGCAGCTTCTCTTTTAAATGTTCCACTGGGCTCTTGAGAAGGTTCTCAGACATCTGCAAGGCTCTGAAGGATGCAGTGATGAGCCCACTCATTCATAGCACTGCCCAGCTGCCCCCAGAAGCAAGAGAATGCAAAGTTTCTTATGGTTGCAATGCAGGACATGGCAACCAGCTCATTTCATTGTTTAATTTCTTTCATAAGGAGGGAGAGACGATATAGCCCTTCCTTCCCTGGATTGCAAATGACTACGGGTAAACTGAAAGTAAGGAAGTCGTGACAAGTTATTTACTGCTGGATGAAATGCCTTGATGAAGAAGCACAAAACATGGTTTATTCAGAATATTTCCAAATTAAACCTTTGGAAAAGCCTAATGTTCTTCCATTTCTCCTGCTCTCAAACAAGTTGTTCCCAGTATGACACTGATCTGAACTGCTCCCACTGCAGACTTTCATAAGGGTCTTTTACTGGCATTTAAAGTGGGGTCTATAGAAACACCCTTTTGTACAGCAGCCCTTTGCACTCAGGAGTTTAAAGATGTACAGGAAATAAGGCTGGAAACAAGGTCTCCTGAGGCATATGTAGACTTTGAAGTCCCCAAGCCCACTGTCACTTGGGCTGCTGAGATCTGGTTACAGACCTGTCTGCAGATGTGCAGCAAGAACAGCAAGTTCTTGGATCCCAGCTAAAACTAATATTGATGCAATTCAGTGGGAGAAAGGGAGAGAATCTATGAATATTTTTTATAGCTCTGTATCTATCTATACATCTATATATCTGTACATACCTGTGCAGATATCTAACTGTGTTTCCCTGCAATCCTCCTCTGGACTCTTGCCTGGCTCCTGCCCTTTGGCAGTGGTGAAGTGCTCACCCTCCTCGCCCAGCTGGTCCTGGTGCTCACCGGGGAATCCCAGTCGTGTCCTCACTGGGGCTGGGGTTTGTTTACATCTCCCTTCCAAGTGAGGTTTCAAACCTCTCATTTCCCCTCATCTCATGCTTCAGGAGCCGGCCACTGGGAGAGAGATCATGTGAGGGAAGAAATTCCCTTATGTATGTTCTGGGATTTCAAAACACAGCACTGGAGAGCAGAGCCGAGCCTGAGGTCACCCAGGAGATGCCTTTAGTGAGCTCCAGAGAGAAAAGCGTGGCGTGATGGTGCATGTAATACCAGCAAACCAGTGGACCCTGAAGCAGAAGAGTGTCTTCAAGCTGGTGTTACTCTGGAATACAGAAAAGACTGAGTCTGAATGGCTAAAAGGGGAAGAGCTGTGACGGGCAGCTCATGGAGGGAGGAACGTGGGCTGAAGGTGAAGGGCAGCCTGTGTGAGATGACAACAGGGAAGAAACCATAAAAAAACAGAAAACAGAATTATGGGATGAAATGAGCAGTCAGAGGGAATCTCTGAAAGGCCTTAATGCAAAGGCAAAACTGCCAAATCCATGATGTTATTGATAAACATGAACAGGGCAGGGAAGGAGTGGGGCATCTCAGGAACTGAGAGAAGGACTGGAACTGAGGATTTTGAAGGAAGATCTGCACGGAGATGGTTGTGAAAACCAGAAGCATTGGCCTGAGGCAGAGAAGAAGGATAAAGGATGTAGGACCAAAGCACAGAGATGCAAGATTGATTTATGGAAAGAGCAGGACAGCCAAGGGGAAACAATGGCAAGAAGAATTCATTTGAGGGAGAAGTAATGCCATGGACAGGGACAGCCTGCCAGATCTTGGTACTCTCTTCATTTTAGTTTGTCACTTTGCTGTAATTTCACCTCCATCTATCCCTTCCACAGCCACCTTACTGAGCTCCTTAAGGATGACTCATTAGAACGG
>VXBT01007528.1:844042-865352 GCA_013400235.1 Oriolus oriolus
ACGCGTGAGGGGGCGGGAGGGGGGAGGGGGGGGGGGGGGGGGGGAACATGGAAAAAGAGGGGAAAAAAACCAATAACCACCTATTTCTTTTCTAAACTGAAAGGACAAGATGTGTTTTTTATTTGGGCTTGAAAATTCCTTTCAGAGCTCTGCTGGCATTTAATTTGTTTACTCCTTCTCTGGACTCTTACTTGCCCCTCTCTGCTCCTGTTGTTCACAGTTTCTCCTAAGTGGAAGCAAAGCCAATAATGGCCAGGTTGGAGGTGAACTTTTAAACCCACAATTTTTGAGCAGCTTCAGAAGGAAACAAATGGAAGCTGCTCAGGCATAATTTAGGAAATGGCTGGAGATGGATGTGCATTTGGACCTGAAACAAGAACAGGGAGACCATGAACTTTGGTAGAGCAGGAGGATTTTCTGCTGCTTTGAAGAAGCCAGGGGTGCTGTCTCAGGGATAAAAAAGGATGTTAACAACATCCCCAGATGTGGGGAATGGAGCCCGGGTGAAAGTGGCCTTCCCCTTCCTGGAGATGTGGCCTGGGCACTGTGGTGGCAGCGTGTGGCAATTAATGATGACAGCTTTATGAGTGCCTATGTAATGGTGATGCTGAGCTCCTGGATGGCTCCAAATGGGAGTTTTAAATGCTAAGAAACCAGCTGTGCAGTATTTTGTGTTTCACAAGAAAAGCAGTGAGAAGGTCTGCGCCAGTTTCCAGTGTCTGGATGTGCATGTGGACGTGGATGTGGGTGCTCTGAGGCTGGAAGGGCTGCAGTGCTCTCCAGCTCTCTCTGCTTTCCCAGGGAGAGGAAATTCCAGGTCTGATCTGAAGCGGAAAGGAGCTGGAAACACAATATCCTTTGAGAAGAGGAGCATTGTCGCAGCCAAGAGCCGGGGTTACTCACGCCCCGGGCGGCTTCTGCGGCACACCGACGGCAAAGAGACGGGAAGGGTCTCTGCACAGGGTTCCACAGAGCAGGGTTATCCCAACCACGCGTGAAAGACTCTAATGGCAAAGACTTCAAACAATGCAGAGCCCACGGTTTTATACGGGGGTGGGGAGAACACCAGGGACCAATGGTCTGGGGGCACAGGGGCGGTGCATGGGCGGGGCTGGGGTAAGGGGACAACAGGGAAACTGAGGCAGGGACACAGGGACAGGGCCAGTGGGAGAACGGGGAGGGAGGAGCCCTCTGGACCAGAGTCAGGAAAGGGGCAGGGAAACCCATGGACCAACAGGGGGAACAGAACTGGGGTACAAGCTCACTGGCTCCCACAGAGCATCATTCCTGCTGGTCTTGTCCATAGAGATGAGGATCCGACAGAAAACTCTGCCTTATCTGTGCCTTGCAGCAGGAATCTCTGCAGAGCAGCCAGAGCAGCAGCATCTCTTTCACTTTGGGCTCGCTCAGCCTTTTCCTGGGGCTCCAGGGGACTTGTTCCTATTAATGTAACTGGCAAACACATTGTTCAAATATTAGCAGTGGCAGCAAAGCCACTGTGTGGGACAAGTCAAGGCAAGCAGTGCCTTCACTCACAACACTCAGACCTGGATGCTGCTGCCAGGCCTGTCAGGTGCTGAATGTGATCCAGAAACACTGCCCAGCTCAGAAGCTGCCTGAGCTGCTCCAGTCTTAGCCATTATTAATTTGACTGGGGGTAAAACTACATTTAAAGGCCACTTTCTGCAACTGAAAGCAAGTGAGAAAGCATTTGGCATGACATTCACCTGCCTCGGGTGTAGGGAGTGAGTGAGACAGAGCTGCGTGGGAGCAGGACTGAAGGGAGTTGGGCTGAAGGAGCCTTCCCATGTCTTCCACATGTTTACTGCATCCAACTCTCCCCTGGCTCCAGCATGTCATCCCAGGAAGAGGTGAAGCAGGAGAGTTAGGTAAAGCTGGGGAAAGGTTTGAATCAGCAGCTTCCCCAACACAGGGAATTGTCCCGCTGGCTTTGCTGCTGCACCGTGGTTACGTAAGGCACAAGTAAGGAGGGTTTGCAGGCACTTTGTTGAACAGGACTTCGTGGGAAATGTTTATAGCAGTGAGCCAAATCCCACAGCCCCACTGAAATCAATGGCATTTTATGCCAGGTATGAACAGGGTCAATATTTTGATGATGATGCCTTCACTGATATATTGTTTGCCTTAAAAAAATGGAATGAAAGCGATCATAAAACTCAGGTTATGCTTAAGCGTCCAGACGTGTGAATAATGCAGTTCCTATATGACAATAAAAAGGATGGAAGGAAGATCTTTTAAATTCTTTATTGATGAATTTAATGTAGCAGCTAATACCCAGTCGATGACACAATGAAGGGACTGAAGTTGCCAGGTCCACATCTGTGATTTGGGCCAGTCCAATGCTTGAGGGTGATAATTTGGGTCATTAGCAATTCTGCTGAGACTGTGAAAAGAAGTGCCAATAAGATCATCCATGGCAAGGGGGCTGGAATTAGATGATCTTGAAGGTCCCTTCAAACCCAAACTGTTCTGTGATCACAGAGATCTCCAGGTTGCTTTCATGTAAAGCAGAATTCCAGTGAGAGGAAACTGGAGAGGGTATTGATGACACTGAGATTAATGGGAATGTACTTCCCTATCACTGCCCTGCACACAGCAATCCCAGACATCTCCTCCTTCATCCCACTGCCCAATGGTCCCAGCTTGCTTTGATCTTTCACATAATACCCCAGTTCTTAGTCATTTCTATTGAGGAATACTTTTTTTTCTCTTTTTGGTCAAGAAAGCATGCACTGCTTTTTTTTTCTCCATATGCAGCTGGGAAAAAAACAAACCCACAGCTCCCCACCACCACAATCCCAGCATATCCTAGAGATTTTAAATAGACAAGACACATAAATGAGAATTCAAAACACGCTTGTAAAAACCTAATGCATTTTTTAGCCATTCTCATGCTGTTTAAACACAGAAAGCTGGGCACACTCTGGCTACAGCTGACATCTCTCCTGCTATAACTCTGCTGGAGCTGAGATGAGCTACATCAGCAGACAATTTGGCCCATAACTTTTCTTGTGACTGGCAATTTAAAGCATAATCTCTGAAGGCAGTGGGTGTTTGACCACTGTTCCCTCTGCTCCCTCCCCGTGGGCTGCTTGGAGCCGTGGCAGCAGAGCCCCTGGAGATGGATCGTCCCTCCTCTTTGCCCAAGCACACTTCCCAAACAACTGACACTGAAAGAAAATCTACCCAAAGCTGTCTCTGCTTCAGGTGTGTCGCATCCTCCCTCTTCTGTGGGTCAACTGAGCTACAGAGGGGACACCTGCACATAAAAATATCCATAAAAACAATACAGATCTCAACCCCAAACCCCACATCCTGCTCATTGAAATAATTTTCTCCTTAAACCCAACCTTATGCTTTAGGTGGAAGCCTGTCTTTAAATGAGGAGGAAGCAAAAGCTGTGGTTTCAGCAGTCCTTCTGTTAGAATTGAAAACCCTGGAGCTTCTGGGACACTGTTGTGTTCATTTAAAATTTGTTAAAATTAATGGGGAAAAATAAGAAAACAAAAATCATTACAGGAAGATTTGTATTTCAATATGTATAAACTCAAAGAGATTGATGAACTGATTTTATTTTTTTTTCCCTACACAAACATTCTGTTGATGAAGTATTTTGTTCTTTATTTACCTTTACAAATACCCAAGAACAGCTTCACAGCAGGGTTTATATCACTCCCTAGGAAGCAGAAAGCTTGTGGGTCTAGGGAAATATTTTTATTTAACATTTATACCAGACCACAGACCTGATTCACATGCAGAATTTTCCCCACTAAGGTATTTCAATGTATCCATAAGACTGATAGCAGGAAAAGTTGAACAGAAATGCAATTTTTCTGCAAAAGACTTAAAAGATAGTTTGAAAATGCAAAAAAAAAAAAATATTTTAAGTATAAAATCCTCCAGGTATGTCATTTTGCCTCATGATAATGATATTTTGGGGCACATTATTCTCTCCCACGGTATTCAGAGTAGGGCTTGTACCTGCCTACTTCAAAGGAAATGTTGAAGCAATTTCTGCGATGTTGGTATTTTTCAGCTGATTTTTTTAAAAAAAAAATTGATAGAAACCGACTCCCACTTTGCAAATATTTTGATGGAAAATCCCCAGCAATTTCCCACAATTCAATGAACTCAATTAGATTCCTTGCACGGTCTAAATTCCATGAAAACCAGCACCTGGAATCTGTATCTGGGGGAAATATGCACACATTTTTATTGGGTTTATCACATCTGGATCTTCCTTGGTCACAGCCCCTCTGATTTGTGCTGTTCCCACAGATGAATGAGCTCTATTACAATTTTGGATGCTCCTCCTATGGGTGTCCTGTTGCATCCTGCAGACAATGAACCTGAGAGGTGCAGGGAAACAGGAGAAGAGGAAGGATGGATTTTGAGGAGCATCATTTCAGGTCCGTGTCAGAATCCTGTGACCACTCAGCCCTAAAAAGGCTTTTGTCTCCCATTTCCCCATCCCTGGGCCACTGTTGTGAGCACCCATGTTAATTCCCAGCAGGTTGCCACTCCTTTTTCTAGCCTGTATTTGCTGATATTCCTGTGGCAAACACGGAAACGGGAAACCAGATGCAGCTGAAGATCCTGGAAAATCTGAGCTGTTTCCAACAGGCTCCTTTTTTTATCCCCACCACCTTATTTTTTGGCACCAAAAGCCAGCTAACCATGAAATAGCTACTTCAGCCACAGGAAACTGAACACATCTCACTCTCTATTTCCCTCCCTCCGTGGTTCTATTTCATGTTGCGTTTTGATGAGCCTTGGGGATAGGTGCCCTTGGATGATCCAAAGTTTATAAAATAACAATGAGATTCTCAAAGTAGTAGGAGGATAATGCTTGGCAAGGAAAACCAAGCAGGAGACAATATAAAGGAAAGTGGGGAAAAAAAGAGGAAATAGGAAGAGAGGGACAGGAAAAAAAAAAAAGTAATGCAAAAATGAAAACAGGGAAAAGGCTAAAAGGACAAAGTAAAGATGGAGGAGACAGCATGGAGAAGATGAATAGGTGGGCTGAAGGAAGGCAAAGGAAGGGGAAAGCCGAGTAAGGAGTGATAAAAGAACTCCAGAGTGATGGGTTTGCAGGTGCATCTCAGCAGGTTGCCTCTGATGGGCTCTCTCGGGGACACAGCGTGGCACCTGGGCTAATTGATAAAGGAAGTGAAAAGGAAATGGACTCATTATAATGAACACCATTAATCACCTCTCCAGACTCCACTGTTTGAACAGAGAGCATCACACCTCTCAATTGCCGTTTGTCTGTTCCACCCTTCCCTGTTGCCTTGGACTTGTGAGCTTGTGGACTTGTTGGAAAGGACTTGTGAGCACAGACGCCCCCGAAAGGCTGCACAGCCACTAATTAGCATATATATTGTTTGTCCTGGTACAAATTTATAGCAAACAGCAATATTTTACACTCCAGTAAAGTTAATAAATGAGGATTTAGGCTATAAAAATTTCATGTTCTTTTGTGCAAAGGTCAATTATAAATAGTTAAGCTCAGATTCATCCAAAAGCTCTGGGCTTCAGCAGGGGAAGAATAGAATGTGTTTTGGTCACTCTGGTTGCAGCTGGACAAATGCCTCTTTCACAGAGCCTGAGACACCTCTCTGCAGCAGCCCACTCAGCTGCAGAGTGATTTTGGCTGTGAGGTGAGGGATGTCCCATTTTAGAGGAAGAAGATGCTGTGAAGTGTTGGAGGCACGGCAGGATCTCACTGGGCCAGGAGAGGGGAGAATTTAGTGGTTGGAGTTGTCTTCTCTGAGAAGGAGTTCTGGAGCTGGAAAAGCAGATACATTCACTCAGCATCTCCAATGGTGTTACAAAAGACAAAAACACAGAAAGAAGTTAAGGAATATGAAAACTTTTCCAAATTTTAGAGATAAAAGGAAATCTGGGTTTCAAGACATTCTTTTATTTCATAGAATCATGGCAAAATTTTGGTTGAAAGGGGTCTTAAAGTCCTATGGGCAGAGACACCTTCCACTATCCCGGGTTGCTCCAAGCCCTGTCCAACCTGGCCTTGGACACTGCCCGGGATCCAGGGGCAGCCACGGCTGCTCTGGGCACCCTGTGCCAGGGCCTGCCCACCCTCACAGGTGAGACTTTCTTCCTAATATTGAATCTAAACCTCCTCCCTGTCAGTTTAACACCATCCCTGCTTGTCCTGTCACTCCTGCATGTCCTGTTTGCATTACGGGAACGTGCAGGATCCACGTTTTACTCAACTCTATAAATAAAGGAAGGAGAAGTGGCCTTGTTTTAAAGGGCATCATCTGCATACGAGTGATGGAAGGAGATGTTGGTAGTTCTGTGCATTATTGTTAATATTATTCCTTTATCACACAGTTGCAACAGTGAGACCGTATCCTATTGTATGAGGTCACACGTGAACGTGTCGAGATAGACATCTCAAGGCTGGGGGTTCATAAGGTGTGGGATCAATGATATATGGATTTATCTTCTTTCTAGTGCAGGAGGAGAGAAAAAATATTGATCTTTCCTGCAACAGCCTACTTGAGAATGGAGGCATTACATCAGATTTTTTTTTTAGGGATCCTGGGGAAGTTGGTCTGGGAGGAGATAATTCAATTGCAGGACACTGGAGATTGCAGGATAGACCAGACTGAAGAGAGGATGCAGGAGTTAAGTTACCAAAAAGAGACTGTGAACAAGAGCATCTGAAGACTTGACACCACAGGAGGTTGGGAACGGAGAGGGCTGGATCCCAGGTCATGGGGGAAGCAGTGTTAAGCAAACTGTCACCCAGCATTTGTCACCAGCCTTAACCCGGTAACCAGGCAACTGAGAGATGTGTGAGGAGCTCCCTGCATCATGCAGAGCCAAGGGATGTGTCTGGAAGGGAGGAGAAAGGGCTCAGGAGCTCTGCAATTCATGGGGTCAGCAGCCCATCGTGAGGGGCTGCCGGGCTGGCAGCTCAGGGGACACATCCAGGCTTTGTAGGGTCGGTCAGGGGCAAGCAGGAAAGTGTGGAAACGTAATCAGCACAGATGGGGGCTGTACTGAAGAACCCAAGCTTCAGTTCTTGCCATCACTATCCACCTCTGAGCCATTCCTGTGGTTGTCCCAAACGCAGTTTGTCGCTTTGGTTTTGTTTCCCTCTCCAGGGCTGTGCATCTGCTGTGTCCCTGTGGAGCTTCAGTCTCACTATGGGTCATGTTCAGGGACATGGATCATCCCTTCACTGCCCAGAGACCAACTCCAGCAAAGGGAAGGACAGCCACAGGACTACAGAGAACTTCCCCACTGCAGCAGGGGAGGATGGAGGTATAAATTTATTTAAATAAGCCACTGATATCCTGGGAGCAGCTGGGAGCAAAGAGTCCCCCTCAATGGAGTAATTTCCTATGGGAAATGGTTTGGAGTTCCTGTACAAGAAGAGTTTTGGCAGGGAACAAAAAGCTGTGTGGAGGAGACAGTGCAAGGGGTTGGGAGAAGGGGTAGGAAGAAAGGGGAGGTACATCTTGCCGCTGGAAGAGTTGTTAACGCTCTGTGTACATCCAGGGAGGAGAACTCAGCAGGCAAAGCTCGGCCTTCCCACTCCCCTGCTTTTCACTGGGCGAACTTGGAAGCTGTCCCTGGAGCAGAGGGTGTGCAGAGTTACCAGCTCTCTCTGAGGAGGAGCCCCAGACACCACAGATTCTGAAAGGGGCTTAATGATAAAGTTGACTGAAATGAAACTATTGCCATCACAATAACCTGTGAGTTCATTTCCCTGCACTTCCACCTGATCCATTCTTTTCTGCTTGACAGTAAAGGAGCTGTGCAGCAGCAGAGAACAAAAACAGGATTGGAAAGGAGAATCCATCTCCCAGGGTCAGCGGAAGCTGCTGGCTGCTACTGCCAGGGCAGCTCTGCAAAGGTCACCCCAAATGGGCAGAGCTGTGAGTTTTGCAAGAGGCTGGAAAGCAAAAAGAGGCCAGGCCTGAGCTGGGCTGCTCAGGGGCTTCCAGAGATGCCCCAGAAAGGGGAGGGATGCTGATGTCTGCAGTCGCTCAGGAGGAGACGGAGCTCAGCAAGGAAGCCAATGCAGCTGTGACTGTCATGTTGGCTTTGCTTCATTTACAGCACCTGTTAATTACACAAGGTTTGTGTGGGGAACAGCTGGTGAGGTCCCTCCCTCTGTCCTGCTTCTGCATGAGCTGGCCTGGTTGTGTTCTCAGCATGTCAGACCCGGGAGGTTCTTGTCCTTGTGTGTCCAGGCACCGCTCTCATTATGGCTCTAGTTATGTAACTTCCCGATTTTAAATTACACTGTGAAACAATTTTGCAATTTCGTTTCATCTCAGACCATAAAGGATGACAAAAGAAGGGAGAGGGGGGAAAGCGTCTCTTCAGCTTGGATGTTTTCAGGACCCTTGTGGTTTTCAGCCAGTTAATTTCTGATCCCTCTGCTCCAAACTGTCATCCTCCATATTGTCCACAGGTGAAGATTTTTACCCTTTAAACTTTTAGAATTACTTGAGTCAGAATGGAAAAAGCTTCTGAAGTTTAAGATACAGAACTTTTGTCACTTCCTCAAATCCAAGGGAGATCACATTTGTTAGGCTGTGGTGTATTTGTGACTGGAGAGCTCACTTTCAGAAGATGTTTACACAGATTATTTCAGGTATAACTCCCTGGGGGTTTTTTATATTTATATAAAGTTTGGTGAAGACTTCAAATACAGCCTGGATCTCATTGTATAAGGGCAAAGGTGCACAAGGGACAGTGACAAATCTTGTGACAGCACACACCTCCACAAGTTAGGAGAGGTCCTGCCAACCAGGAGTTCAAGCAAAGGGAGCAGAAATAGAACTGTGAAAGTCCAAGAAAAATGGATATGGTGATATCCTGCATTGAGAGGAGACTTGGATTAGGGTGATTCACTGATTGAGAAGGAAGCAACCACAGGACTGAGACAAAGCCACTCTTCAGTGGTCCCCAGTTTAAAATTATGCGTCTTTAAACTTGGCACTGATGGTGTGGGCACAACCCCTGCCCTGGTATTGCAGAAATCATTTGTTTTCCAGAATACTGAGTGCTGGGCACTGTGCTGCACAAGGACAGGTTGAGAGACAGCAGCCCTGCTCCCTCAAAGGCAGAAGGAGATGGTAGAGGGCACACCCATCCCAGAGCACACCCGCCTCTGCTGCTATTTCCACCTTGGAAGGGGGGCTGCAGAAGGGCTTGAAGGAGCCCAAGGACTGTGAAAGGGGTGTCCTGTGACCCACATAATCTCCTGCAGCTCCAGCTGTGGTGGCATGGGTGGTTGATATACATAGGTTAGTTGTCCACTCTCTCACCTGGATGTATTAACCCCTCAGCAGTTCAAAAACTTACATAGATTCAGAAATTTGGAAGCTCAGGCCGGTCTCATCAAAGCTTTCAATGTTATTTTCTCTGTGAGTCAGATTCCAAACACCCTCAGGAATTCACCTTTAATAAACACTTGTGGGGCGAGGGGGTGGAGAGCATCCAGCCAGGCCCCTGTTATTATATTTCCCCCTTGTTCAGTACCTCTCTCATTCAAATATCTCAGAGCTGTAGGGGTCTGCTGGTGGTGATGGGGATCCTATTGCAATTAATTTATCATCCAAATTAAAACCAGAGCATTGGGTTCACCTTGCTGTGCTGACTGAGTGCTTTTCGTGGAGCAGAGTACAGCCAATGGTCCTTGGCAGTGGCAAAGCTGGGAGGTGGGAACTCACTGTGTCACTGTCTGAGAAGGTAAAGAATCACTGAGCTATGGCAAAATTAAAGCTCACCCTAATTCCCCCACTGAAGTCCACAATCAAGCTTGGAAGCAACAAACATGCCTTCAGACCACAGCCTAGCGAGGAAGTGGCACAGCAAGTGCCATCTACAGCTGGAGAAGGCTGCAAGAGAGCAAAGCCCTGGTGCCATGTCACATGCCATGGGTACAGCTGTCCGGGTGCCGCAGCCAGGCTGGGCCCAGAGATGTTCATCAAACCAATTTTCTCCTGGCAGAACCCATCCTGGGGTGTGCTCCCGGTGTCCCCCTGGGCTCTGCTGTGCCCCTCTGCAGTGTGCTGTAGGGAAATGCTGACAGCCTCCAGCTGGCTGCCGCACCAACAGGTCCCCTTTGGCGGGCGGCAGTGGCGGCTTGAGGCGGTTTCCTCACCGGGACAGGATTTGGCATCTCCAGGGGATGTGGAGGGGAGCCAGGCTGAGACAGCCCTGATCTGAGTCATGGAGTGACTTGCAGAATTCCTTTGACTCAGTAGCTGGAGGGGTTTGGGCTGCTGTTCTCGGGCTTATTCCTGAATCTTCTGTCCCCACCAGCATCAGGAACACAGCCTCAGCATCTGCAGCAGGAAGGAGTCAGTGGTGGGGCTGCCCTGCACTGCTGCTCAGAAATCTAAATTACAAATGCTTCCCTTTGAAACCCCCTCTCACACGGCAGTAGAGACATGGGCTCCAGGGTTTGTTTTATGTTTCGCTATTTTATCCCCACTCTTTCTTTCTTGTCTTCAAAAGGTGCTGCTCACAATGCAGAGGGAGGATCTATTTCTTAGTTTAAGAGGGGAAAATGTAAATGTGGAACAATACTTGACAAAATAAACCTATAAGGGGAAATCTTCTAGCAGTTTGGCTTTTTGTTGCCAGTTATTATGTACACCCCCTGCTCTGATATTGTTCTATAATCTAAAATACCACCATGCATTAATTAAATAATTAAATACAAATAAATTATTACATCTTTGCCTGGCTTAATGATGGACACCTTGAGCAGGGTCACCTGCAAGGTAGAAGCAGCTGGTGGCCCTGTTGGCTCTTGTCTCCTGCTCGGAGTCTCTCTCCTCGTTTCTCTCTGCTGCAGGGCCCATTTCCTTGGCCAAGAGCCATGAGCCTCCCAACTGAGAAATTCGAGCATAGGAAGCAATTTATTGTCAAATAAAGACAACCTCTGACATCAGTTTCATTGCTTGTTTTTATTGACCTGTTTCACACATCCGAAGTCAATTTTCAAAGCCTGTTAGGGGCAGGTGTGTTCTGTCCTGGTTAAATGACCTCACTTTGCACAGCTCCCAAAGAGCACAACCAGGCAGCACCACCTGAGTCCAGGCTCAAACTCCAGGTCTCAGCTGCTGCATCCCTTGTCCCTGGAGGCCAGGAGTGGGACAGCCTTGGAGCCAGGCAGAGAAAAGCTGTGAGAAGCAAGCAGGAGGGGTAAGGATAAAGTGGCTTAAGAATAAAGGGTGAAATTAAGAGTGCAGCAGGAGAATGGGGTTTGCCATGTCAGGCCAGGACAGAAAAAAGTGAGACAGAAGAACAGGAGGATAAGATGGTGTTAACATAAAATTGTGCTGCAGGAGATAGAGTTGGAAGAAGAAATGTTTATGGGAAGGAGAAAAGAGAGAAGGCAAAAAGAAGAAAATAAAGGAAGAATTAGTCCGAGGAAGACAAAGAAACAAGAAAAAGTATAGCAAAAAGAGTTTGTATTTCTTCCTCCTGCAGCTGTTGGGTCCAGTTTGTGACTTAACATTTTGGAGCTGTGATTTAGAGGCTTCTCTTTTTCACCTCCCACTATCCCAGGGTGCTCCAAGCTCTGTCCAACCTGGCCTTGGACACTTCCAGGGATGGGGCAGCCACAGCGTCTCTGGGCAACCTCTGCCAGGGCCTTACCTCCCTCACAGGGAGGAATTTCTTCTTTTAGCAGAATTGGGTCCGTGGTTACACCCATTCCCAGGCCCTGAGAGCTGGAAGCCAGCCAGGGTTGATCAGAGACTCCAACCTTCTCCTGCTTCCTCACTTGAAATCACTACCTGCCACCTCAGGAACTACTGAAATATGTTCTCCACACCTCCTCTGAGCTCCCCACCCTCAGAAGCCTCCTTGGATTTCCAATTTAACTCCTCCAGGGAGAGTGAGCCTGAAAGGAAGAAGCATAAGCTTACTAAATGAATCTCTTAATCACTGTCATTTTAGTCCTAAAAAACCTAGCAAAAACAAAGGTAGAACTTCTGCAGACAAATGGAAGCCCAGCAGTGAATTTTCCCTTCTGATCACGTCCCTCTGGAGAAATCTTTCTTGTTGAGCTGATTTTTTTTACATATACAAAGCACATTTCCTTTTATATTTTCCACATTCAGCAAGGTGAAAATGCTGGTCAAAAAAGGTTTATTTCTATGCAGAGAGAAAAGCAATGTGTGTCCAAGCTTTGAAGCCTTCTTCACTAAACGTAACCACAGTGTTCTCAGGAGGAGCTGAGCCCGGGATGGCTTGGTGGATCAGGCTTTAACCTGCTAAGGCTGAGAGGACTCTGATGCTCCTGATGGTTTTAAAGTTGTTCCACGTTCCCAGCTGGTCGAAACCATGGTGCACCCAATATGAAATACCATAGTTGAAAGAATTTGAATGGATAAAGTGTGATTAATTCTGCTGGGAGAATGTTAAATGCTCGTAACACACTCGGGGTGCATGAGGCAGAAGGAGCCCACCTTTCTCCTCACCTTGAAGCTCACAGCATTTAACCACGTTCAAGTTAGGCCTGGTGATCCTGTGCCACCCTGGTGAGTGAACAGCATGTGGTGAATATGGGATTTGGGGCAAACTGGCATAGATGTTTTCTCCTTGCTGCTGATTGTCCTGAGATAGATCTTGCTATGAGGAAATAGCTCTGCCTACAAAAAAAAAAAAAAAAAATGTGATTCGTGAAGGAAAGGCTGCAATGAAATAGCAGAGAGCTCAATAGTGCAGTGAGTTACCTGCAAGCAGAGGAGGAAATGTAGGAGCTGAAAGCTGAGCCCTACCTTTCATCCATGCAGTGGGCTCCCCACACCAGGGGAATGTTCTCCCAGATTTGTGCAACAAAGGAATGCAAAGAAGCCCCACCATCCTCTGCTTCCTCCCCCAGCTGGATTAAAATTGTGCATTCGGAAAGTGAGCTGGGCTGGATTCCACGTAATAAATTCTGTTTGAAAGCTGGAAAGTTTGCAGCCAGCAGAGGAGGGAAGCTATAGGACAGCCTTCAGCAGGAGTGGGTGGCAGGCAGCAGTCTGATGGGTTTTATGATGAAACTTGATCAGCTTTCGAGTGGGTTTGCGTGGAGCAGTTGCCCAAGATAGCAGGGACTGGATGTGATGACTTTTGAGGGCTCTTTCCATCACGTGTTCCCTGAAATTCCAATGAAATCATGGGGTACAACAGACATAGTTCAGTATTTTTTTGTTTCATGGAACGTACTTTAGTTTACACCAGCTGAGAATAGCCCTAGTGTGGCCAAAGCCAAGGCTGGCAACCTTTAACCCTTGCCACGTGTGACAGCACCTCAGTCCTCTCAGCCCTCACCTGGCTTCCTGATAATACCAAGGATGGCTTCATCCTGCAGGGCCTTTTTCTATTGAAGAGATGTTAGCAATGGCCTGTCTGGTGCCACATTCAAATAGATATTTCTCCCTTTGTCTGGCAATAAAAGATACCTTGAAAGAGCAAGGATGGTGGTGAGAGTGTCAGGTGGGGTCACGAGGCACAGGCATTCCACAAAAGGGAACAAAATAACAATGAGAAAATACCTCAAAACCCTTTCCAGATATAGCATCCTAATTAATACAGCCGTTGTTTGCTCGGTGGCTGAACCTGCTTTCCTGTGCTTGGAAATGACTGCTGGGGAGTTAGAAGGAGCTTGACTTTGTTTCTAAGCTTTAGCCCTAACAACCTGCTTTGATGGAGAAATGTGTATGAAATCAGGTGGCTGATACTCAGCATGGGAACTCTGGGTTGTGTCAGAGCCAATCGGCACAACACGAGCATGGGATGCAGAGTACTAACAATGTAATGTCTATTTTATATCTCTCATCTATCTATATACATCTATCTACCTCACAGAGAGACAGCGTGCCCCCAGTTAAAGTGCTGGACGGACTACAAACAGAACAAAAAAGGCAACCTGCAGAATCTTACAATTCAACCAAGTTATGGCACAGGAAATATAATTCCACAAGAAAAATGTTTGGCAAATAAATGCAAAGAATTAATCCCTTGTAGGAGGATAACTCACAGAAAGGCAAAATGAGTCGAGTAAATTAGAAAATTTCTAAAGCAAAATAAGCCTGATAAACCTGTGGCTGAAAGTTAATCAGGGCAGTGCTCGGGTTCAGTGTCACTTCCCTCAGGGTGGTGCTGAGCATGGACAGTGACTCAGTGGGGGGGAGGCATCAGTCTGCACAAAAACACTCTCCCAGCCCGGTGCTCACCAGAGCACGGCTGTCTCCATGTGCACCCGTCCGTTTCTGGTAGGAGAACGACACTGGCTTTGTAGAACCTGCTGTTAAGCTTTGTAAGACTTCCAGCTTTGCAGGGCTCTTTTCCCAGTTTCTGTGGTCAGCCAAAATGGCATCTGTTGTGCTGTTGGTTCTCTGGAGACCATCAGATATCGGCTGTGCATGCACTGCTGGTTGAAACAGGCAGTGCTGGACTCGTCCCTGTGCATTTCGGGATATAAAAAGAAGGATCTAGTTCAATAAGACCATAAAACAAATTTGTCCAAGCTGCACAGGAAAACGTGCCCAGCTGCACATTTTTGTGGACTAATTTATCCCACAGGCAACAGCTCAGGGGTGCAAACGTTCATGGTTTCTCTTGCTACCACGTAACACTGAAAAGCACCTCTGTATCTGACATGGGATCAGAATCAACGTGTCCCTACATCCTCCCCTGTGAATCCCAGAATCACACAACGTTTTGGCTCGGAAGAAACATTAGAGAACATCTCATTCCCACCCCCTGCCATGGACAGGGACACCTTCCACTATCCCAGGTTGCTCCAAGCCCCATCCAACACGGCCTTGGACACTTCCAGGGATCCAGGGGCAGCCACAGCTTCCCTGGGCACCCTGTGCCAGGGCCTCCCCATCCTCACAGAGGAGAATTTCTTCCTAATATCCAATCTAACCTTCTGAAGGGGCAGGTTAGAGCGGGAAACATGCCTGGTCGGGGCTCTGTGGTCCCTGGCTGTGTCCCTGGAGGAGGGAATGGTGTCCCTGGGCAGACGTCCTGCTCCTGCCAACACACACAGGAGCACATTTTCTGTGCATCCCTGCTGCTGCTGAGGAAAGACTTGAAGTGCTGTCTGAAACTGCACTTTTAAGAAACCTCAGCAGCTGCCCAAGGACAGGAGTTCGCTTAATTGCTGTATCAGTGCGTTCAGAGCTCCTCACTATCTCGCCATCGCCCCAGCAAAACACGTATTATCCATTTGTCCTTGGAAGCAGCCGTCCCCCTGCGCAGTGATTACAGCACTCTTGTGCCACATGAACCATGCACAGCTCTTTTCCTCCTGCTCCCCCCAAAGACATCCTCCCCCTGCCTTTCCCCCAGTTACAACAGAGCTCCTTCTGTTCAATTTATAACGTTTGCACTCATTTGTTTTCCGTCAGACAGGCTTCGAGGCGCTGCATCCAGTGACCTCTGGCAAAGGGATGGGAATAGCACACACTTTTATCCTGGCACCAGGAAGCAGCAGTGAAAAATTGGTTTACTTTTCTTCCTGATGCTGGGGGTTCTGAGTGGGGAAAGGGGGTTTATTAGCCTAGACTTATGCATCTGAAATATGCTGCGTAAACTCTCTTCTCTGGTGTTATTTAAAATACGTATTTGGCCTTGTCTCTTACTGCCTTGAAATGAAGTGAGCTTTGCCCAAATGGATGGAAGCTTCTGGTTGGAAATAAACTTGTTATCACGATATGCTGGGATTTTTAATTTTTTTTTTTACTTTATTTAACAGCTAAATATAAATGTTCAGTTGTGTATGGATGTATTCAGTTATGTTAGGGAAAGGAACAGCACATACATCCACACTTTCCAGCACAAAAATATCCAGCCATTTACCAGAGAAGAGAGATTAGGAGGTGTGCACAGCCACAAACGTTTCTGCAAGCCTATGGGAACATTTTGGAAAGAAAGTACTGTTCCCACTTCTCTCCTTCTAAAGCGAGCAGAAATAGCCCAGCAGATGGGGGATTCTGGGTGATTCTTGGCAGCACAAAGTGATAATAGCATTGAGTTTGGTTTCAGTGTGTTTTGCCAGCACTGCCCTGCCCTCCAGCTCAACCCCCTCCATGGGCACCTCCACCTTTGGGAGTGCCCAGCAGAGTGGCAGAGGAGATAAAGCAGTGGAGATAATTTGTGTGGAATTCAAAACACTGACCCTCTCTGCACAGCCTGCAAGGCCCACTGATAAAAGCACTAACAGGTGGGTCCTGTTCTCTTTGTTACATTCATCACTGATTTAAAAATCAAGGAAAGGTTGTAACACTTGAGGACTTCTCCTCAAGAGCCTGCAGAGCCATTTCCAAGGGGACACGTGTGTATGTGAATATTCATTTTCTACCCCGGCTGGGCTTCTTGCTGTGGTTCTGAGGATGATCACAGTGCCCATCTCAGCTTGGTGCACTATCACTACACCATTTTCAGCGTTCCCATGTTGCTGCTATGTCCTGACCTCAAAGGGTCGAGCTCCATGCAGCCTCCTCAGAAAAACTCCATTTGTGTTCCCTCCTCCGCTCTCTTCTTTTCGTGGCTGATGTTATCTCCTGTTATCTTAATTACATGCTTTAAGGGTGCCTGCTGCACAGATCATTGAGGGAGTTTGATGTTTGTTAATATCAAGTTGCATTATGAAAATCTGGTACATTAAGAGCTTGGTGTCTTTCCAAATTATTCTGAAGATATAAAAAAAACTTAATAAGCAATCCACTTTAACTAATACAGACTAATAAGTTGGGAAGGCAGAGGGTGAGTTTGGGAACATGTTTATTTGAAGGGTTTTGAGAAAATGATTTAAAGAGGCCTTGCACAAGACTTGCTGTTCAAGGTCAAGGTTTAGTGTCAGAATTTGGGTTAGTGCTGCTGGGGACAGCAGACACCAATTTGTGGTCAGATCAAGTCAGCCTTCCCACTTCTATTTAATTTTCCCAAAACAGCAATTCATCTTTAAATATGAACACTTTTCTAAATCAGATACAGATGGTTGTTTTTATCAAACGAATGCTGTTTTATCACTTTAAAAGCTTTTGTTCTTAGTCAAGTGAAGGCAGTGGGCAGCACTCCCTTGTTTTTGAAAGAAGAGCATATGCTTTTTAATTTGAAATGTAGCACTAATAGCATTATCCACAGGGGTATAGGCTGTGCTATTGTGGATTGTGGATAATGCATTTATGTTCAAATATCCTTTATTCCCTCCTGAGTGAAAGAATTTAACAGCATATTGTATTATCATGCCATGGAGAATATAGTTTACTCCAAGAGTGAATTTTTTGACAGTATTAATTCTTCTTATAAGTCTATGTTAAAAAAAACCCCAAAACCCTCAACCTATCATGAACAATTTAAAAACACTGTTGAGGGGAGATCTGGAGATAAGGCAGACAAGAGCCAGAGACAGTTTCAAAACCTGTCAGGCACATCCTTCTTTTGCCTTTCTCAGTCCCTGCTCCCTTCTCACCAGGAGTTGGTGCTCGCGCTACAACGGTGCCGCGCTGGGGGATGCAGTGGGACGGGGAGAAACAGGCTTGGGATGCACAAACTCAGCCCACTTGTGACTTTCTGTGGCAAACGCCTTTTCCCCAGGGCTGGAAGACAAATGGTTTAATAACCCAGAATGCTGTGCTCTTTGCTTCAGCAAAGTTGACTCTCTGCATTCAGCCTCACTCGCAGGTGTCTCCCGCAGCCTCCAGGGAAAACGCTGAACAAACAGAGATCGCGGCTCGGACACCCGGGGCTGGCCTTGCATTGTTTGCTTTTTATTATAAGGCTTATCTTGCTGTGTCATATGGTTAAAAACTGGAGCCTTGCCTCCAAGATAGCAGTGGGAAGGCAAGAAAAGCTTGTGTGCATTTGTCTTCAGGTCAGTTTTACAAATGAATGTACTGATGCAGCCCTCAACAAAAATGCATGGGAGAAACTATGAGCAAGGGAGAGCAGGAGCAAGTCCTGACTTTGTTCCCATCATGTGGTTTTCTGGAAATGGAAAATCTGGGCACTGCTCTCATGCTCTCTCACCAGAGGACTGGCTGTGCTCCAGTGTTTGTGTGAAGTGCTCGACTGGATCCTTCCTCTCAGGGACAGGGAGTGTGGCCACAGCCCAGCTGGAGGGACATTTGGAAAACAAAACCAGGTCTTGCACCCTGTTCCCACCTGCCCCAGGATCTTGGGATGCCCTAGTTAAGTCAGGGACATCAAGCCAAACCTGTTAGAACAATGCACATAGAAGGAGGTGACAGAGGAAGAGAAGCTCGGTGGAATGAAGGCACCATGGGGTGCAATGTCCAAGTGAGGCAGCAAAAGAGGGGGAAGAGATTTTTGAAATCAAGCTGGACACTGAGTGCCCACCTGCTACTTTGTAGGAGGAAGCACAGAAGGAATTCCTGCTGTCTCCCAGGAGGATTCAGCTTGAGCCTGAGCTGACTGCCTGCTGGGCATCAATTACCTCAGACCTGGTTAGGGCAAGACAGGAGGTCCATCCTGCAGCTCCACATGCAGGGCCACAGAGCAGCAGTGCTCTGGTGTCCATCACAGTGCTCATTGTGAAGCACAGAAATATCTGGGTCTTCTTCAGCTAAGGGAGGAATAATTTTACCCATTTTTAGTCCTGTAAAAGTTTAAATGTCTAAGCAAGTGATCTAGCCCTCTTGTACAGGCTGTGAGGAGAAAGGGAGGAATCTCCAGAGCATGAGTCACCTCTTCTAATGTTCAGTGTCTGAAGTGGGTGGGATGAGTCATTCTCCAAAGGTAACAGTCTCTTTCTGGCTTAAATGACTAGTTACAACTGAAAGCCTGACTCCTCGGTGGCAGAAGTTAGCCATCTTCAGTGTCACCAGCATTTGTCTCAAGTTATTTTCACAATTTAGAGCAAGGTGAGAAGGCTTCCTTCTCAGCTGATGGCACTTCAAAGGACCGTTTTGTGCTTTCTCCTGGAATCTGCACATCTTTGTCCTTCACAAATGGTGCTGAAATGGTTTGCTCAAGTTTCATGGAGTCAGAGAAATTAAAGGCTGTTGGAAACAGAAAGTCACTTGAACCATCCCCAATCCACAGGCAGAAAACTGCAGTTCAGTTTTGTTATTCTTAATATTTCCTTCTTTCAGCAATATCTTCCAACAGTCAGTAAGAAAATTTCAGTTGTTTTCGATGGGCTTTGATCCAAGCCTGCAGAGAGAGCAATAGAGGAAATTCAGCTGCAGAGGCAAATCAACAGAGGGGAAAGGTAATGGCATGAGAGAGCTAAAAGACGTAATTGTGAGATGAGGGGAGAAAGGGGAACGAAGAGAGGTGCTTTAAAGCCTGAGCAGAGGAGGAGCACAGAGGCAGAGCTCAGTGGAGAGGAGATCTGGGCATGGAGAGAGGGACAAACTCATACCCTTGAAACACACATCTCTCTGCCACTGCAGCATTACTTCAATTTGAAAATGCCTAACTGCTCTTCAGTTTAATCATTGCTGCACTTTTGGGTATAAGATGAATAATTAAGCCTGGGAGTAGAATACAGCAAGTGTTAATAGGGCAGAAGGTACTGCAAAGTCCTTATAAAAAGCTGTGCTTGCAGCACGAAGTGGCTGCTGCTCTCTGTGTCCCCAATCACAGAGTGAGGAGCAGGAAAGTACTAAATTAAATGAAGTGCATCTGTATCCATTCTGCTGGACTCTTTCCCCCCTGTGTTTGGTACTATTTCTTGCTAAATAACATCCCATCTCTAGCAAAGGCTGAACAGTGTAATTCTGAATTGTCCTTCCAAATCCAGCCAGGACAGACATCCTGCACAGCCCTTCCTTCCATGCCTGCACCTGAGGGCTCCCACAGGCACAGCCTTCTCCCTTACGTAACTCAGGGTCTAAAGAAACTCTCTGGTGCCTTGAAGAGATAATTCAGTCTGAAGTGGCAGCGTTGTGGAATTCATCCTCTCTGAGGAGCTTAAGATTTCTTCCTGTTGCTGTTGGAAGATCAACATGAAGGCGTAAATGCCACTTCACAGCGTGAGAGGCAACAATTAAACGAGGTCTGAGAAGACCTTTAGGACGCTTGAGCAGGGAGGTTGGGCCAGGTGACTCCACTGTGATCCCTTCCAGCCTGGCCCATTCTGTGAACACATTGGGCCGTGCACACACCAAGAGAAGGCAGAGCCAGGAAAAGCCGTGCCTGGAATAAAGTACAGCCATTAATCCATGCACAAAGCAAGTGATGGTGGTTTGCTGCTCTCTCTGCTCTCCCCTCCATCTGGAGTGTCTCGCTTTCCCTCAGCACCCTCAGACCAGCAAAGCAGCAGCTCAGGGGGCAGCAGTTCGTGTCTGAATCACCCCAAACACCCCCAGGGACAGTGTGCAGGGGATGTTGTTCACTCCTCTGGGAGGTCAGACCAGTGACAAACCAAACAGCAAACACAATGCTCCCCTTTCAGATTTTCATTTTCCACACACCCCCAATTAAACAGAGCTGTGTACATTAATCAAATTAGGTGGGGAGGAAGAAAGACAGATTGTTATTTTTAAATCCTCGGAAGATGTTTGGGAATGGGAGGTCATGAAAGTAAAGAGGGAGGTCAATAAATAGAAAGGAGAAAATTATTTTTACCCATTGCAGATAAGGTATTTTTAGAGCAATCACCTGAAAGCTCCCTGAACTACAGAGAGTGATAAGCGCAGCTCAAATTGGCGGCTGCAGCCTGGTTCAGACCCACCTTCCCTGGCTTCTTTAAAGTGACTTTTCAGTGTAATGACTTTTTTCCTTTCCTTTTTCTCCCACCTCCAGTCCTTCCTGCTCTCACTGAGGCACCTCAGAAAGTCTTGTGTGGACATTTGAGGAGACCTCCAGTTGTTCTAAGTGGGTATTTTTCCTCCTCTTTGATTTGTTTTTCATCCTTTTCTTTTTCTTTTTGGTCTCCTTTCTCCTTCACAGGAGGCAGAAGGATGACAAGCCGAGCTTCCCCAGGCCAGCATGTTGGAAAGGAAACCAGAGGCTGACTTCCCTGTGTCGCTGCTGTGCCGAGAAATGACACAACCGAATTCAGGAAGAAAATGGAATTCTTTATTAATATACAAACTCGTTTATATGTCTTAGCTTGCTTGAATGGCTGGAGACCATTGGTCCCTGGCCACCCACCTGCCAGAGTGATTGGTGAATCCTTACAACACCCATTTCAAAATATTTCTCTAGTCAGTATAATAATAATATATTATTATAATATATAATATATTATGATAATATATTATTATAATATATAATATATAATATATTATATATCATATATTATATATTATATATT
>VXBT01007528.1:873373-960625 GCA_013400235.1 Oriolus oriolus
GAGAAGGGAAGGTGCGGGAAGGTGCGGGAAGGTGCGGGAAGGGAAGGGAAGGGAAGGGAAGGGAGCAAAAAAAAAGGGGAAATTATCTCCATCTTTTATTTATTTCTCTGCTTTCTGCCCTTGTTGCCCCCTCCCCTTTCTTGTCCACCTACTTCTTATCCCTCCAAGAGGACATTTCTGCTCCAGAATGTGGTTGCTCCTGGAGCTGTGCAGGGGTCACTGGGCCTGAGTGGGGGGGTCTCTGGGGATGTGCCCTTTGCCTCTGAGGAGGCCAAATCTGCTGAGGTCCAGATTCTTCCTGATGATTCCATGTGATAGCTAATTAATGGCCTCCCCACGTTTCCATGGCAACCCCATGCTGTGCTCTTAGCCCTGATCCAAATGGACATTCTGCACACTCCTGAAGCCATAGCATCAGCATGTTAATAAGACTTGCTGACGTCTTTTGCTTTCTGCCACACCGGCTGGTGAGTCTAAATTTGAATACTTTGAAAAGACCAGATTTCTTGGGAAGTTCTCAATGCATTTCTGTCACATGACTGGAGGAAAATGGCCCTGGAAGTCTTTTGCATCTGAGGGGAAGCGGGATTCTGCCTTACCTTCTGCTTTTTCCATGCTTTGGCTTTGGGACACCTGGCATTGGCTTTTCTTTTTTCTCTGGGTTATTTGGAAGCTCCAGCTTTCATGTAGTCCCTAATTTAGTGACAGCAAGGGACAAGTATTTGCCCTGAACTGGTAGGAGCATCTCTCTATTAGCTGAGCTGGACAATCTGATGAATTGCTCCCTAGCTCCTTGTTGTGCCAAGGAAGGAAGCTGGGTTTTGCTCTCATACAGTCAGAGAACAGTGACTCTGATTTGAGAGTATGAACATCCCTTTTATCATCAAACTCTCCAACAACACCCACTGATCACACAGGTTAGTGGGTCGAGTTTTATGGTGAAGGTGTTCCCTTGGCCTCACCTAATTCTGCTCTGTTCATTACCCTCTATTCCAGCCACTGTCTTGTCAAACACATTTTTATGACCATCATTTCCTCAGGAGCCCAGCAACCCCACGGTAGCATTGGCATGGCCCCTCCGGGGGATCTGAGCTGCTTTCTGTTGCTGACACAGATGTCAGATGCCTCCACACCTCCAATTGCCTGCAGAACAAATTCCCTGAACCAAACCTGGGGGATGTTTCTGGATCTGGCTGTCACAGGCTGCCCCTCACCTGAGGAAGGGCTTTTGGGACTGAGCAGTGGAAGCAGAGCATGTGCCCTGGTTAATTTATTTCCCAGCATCAAAAGCATCATCCAGGCCACATTTGATTGGCTTGTTTGTGGTTTTTTTCCATTTTCTCACTGACATAAGCTTTGAGCCCAAAATGGTGGTTGAGCTGCCAAATAGCTTCATCTTCCCCACCTTGAAGGACATGGGAGTTTATTCTTGACATTTTTGCTGCATTCCTTCATGAAGTTTTATGTGGCCACGTTGGAACGTGGCTCCACTTTGTGGTGTTGATGTGCCACCATATCCAGGTGCTCCATCAGGGGCTCCCAAGGTGAGTTCCATAAGCTGACAGCATGTCTGTGCCAAAAGTCCTTCCCTCTCCCTGCACTGTTTCCCTGCGCTCCAGCTTCCCCTTTCCCAGCCGTGATGGGAATGTTACCTCACGTGCCTCTCTCAGCTCCACACCATCCACTTGGCTCCGGATGGGCCAGCCAGGATTTAAAGATGTGTTGGCACCCAAAACCTTGCTTAAGGCTTATGGAGTTGCCCCCGTTGCTGAAGGCAGTAAATGCTGGGGGCTGCTCATCCCAAGGCATCATTAAAGATACATGAGGGCAATTGATTTGATCCCTACCAGTTCTACAAACACCAGGCAAGATTTAGGTAATGTGCTGCTAGTTACCCATGAGATCTGAGATTTAATTGCAGCTTCTTTGTCTTCTACTCACTAGACCTGGATTCTTATCTCAAAGGAAAGGAATTTATCGAATTAATTTCACTCTGTGTTGGCACAGTCACTATTCCCAGCCACGAGCAAATCCCATCATTGTATGCAGGCTGCAGCTCAGGCTGCTCAGAAGCAGCAGTCAGTATTTTTAGAGCTATAACCATAGTTCTTTCCAGTGTCAGCTCTTTGGGTCATACATGTAATTTAAACAGTACATTTCTATTCCCTTCTTAGATGGATGTAACTGTCAGGAACATTATTTCTACTGATAATTACAAATTTGACATTCATTTCCCATGAATACTCTCTACTATTTGCTTAAAACTCACCTCCATGCATACGATTGCTGCCAAATGTTCTCTTATCAGAAAGCTGAGGCAGAAATGTCACATCTATAAAGAACACTCTGGAATGGTGGGGTCTAATATGATTTTCTGCTACACAAAGCAAAGACCAAGCAAATGAAAAACAAACACTGGGAAAAATGGGCAACCTGAGGCCTCTTGTGTGGACTGCCCAGGGGAGAGGGAGATTTGATACAAGGTAGAGATAAAAAGCTGCTACTAAAGGAAATGTCTCTAAAAACATCTTCACTGTTTAAGTCACCCAGCTCTTCTTCTGATACCCATTCTTCAGTAGGCAGACTTTTGTGGCTAATCCTCCTTTTGGGAGTTTTACTGATTACCCAAATTGCTTCTCTTATGCCCTCAATTGGTAGCTCAGCAGAAGAGTTCAGTGAATGTATATTTTCTTTAATGCATCCAGTTCCTTCCCAGGAAATTTGGATGACATCAGCCTAAGTCATATGAATTAAACCTGAAGCCGGCCTTAATTGCCCAAGTCCCTGGTGTCACACGACAAACACCACAATGCATTCAGGTCTTTCCAGAACTGATGTTACTCTCAGAATCTCAGCCAAAAGCTTCAAATAAAGTCAAAATTCCTACAAGACTATTTTTGAGTTGAATCAACATGTTAAATCTTGAGCCAAACCTAAATCTTGGTCTTTGGATCAGGACTGTGCCCCTTGCTCCGACCTGTTTTCCCCAGGATGCTCCTCCAGCTCTGGAAGCCATCAGGATCAGAGATTCATTTCTCCCTTTCTGGAGGGCAGGAATTCCAATCTCTCACTTGCACTTCTCAATCAACTTCAACTAAAAAAAACCCAGTGAAATTAAGAGAAACACCTCACTACTCACCTCCCACAGTGTTCAGGCTCCATCACCCAGCTCAGCTGATCCTACATTCACACACTCCATTCAACATCTTATTTTTTGTTGAAATCCAAACACATGTCCACACACATTCCAAAAAATTTTACCCACCTTTTGGTTATTTTAGCTTTTTTTTTTTTTTTTGATAACTCAATTCTTTTTAATTTGGCTTTATCCTTGTAAACTCAGGGTAGGTTTGGTTGTTGTGCTCTTCCCTCCCACCCCTCCCTTTTACTAATTTTGCATATATTTTCATAAAATGTTCTCACATATTTGCTGTATTTTTTTTTTTTGTGGACAAAGTGTAAGTGAGACAAGGATATTATTCACAGCCACAGAAACATAAGAAAGTAAAAAGGATTTTTCCCTTTCCCAATGAACAAAAATGACCTATGTACCCTTCAGTGTCTCCAGGTTTCCTTGGAAATATATTCCCTTGCATTGTGCTTTAGTTTTTGTGGTGATGAGGGTTACCCAGCGCTACTGGAAAACCCAGCACCTGAGGCAGAAAGACAAACTCAGCTTTGCCTTTATGATTTTGGCTTTCTCTGCTTTAGGGACTATGCAGAAGGGCCTGAAAGATGAGTGAGTGAAGATTTGCAGGTGCTGCTCCTCCTCTGGCACCACTGAAGGCAACACCAGCCCGGTGCAGGGCACTAACTGCAGGTCAGCTAAACAACCCAACACATCCCATTTGCCAGCATCTGCTGAGCCTCTGCCTCTGGTGAAACATCTTCCAGGATGGAAATCCCAAAGTGAGGACACCTGAGTCCTTCACCCACCCTCCACCTCTTCTGTGTGGTCTCACCAAGGAGGCATCAGTTTTACTCCCCAAGGGCTGCCATCCCCTCCTGTCCTCCAGCAAAGCTCAGCACAGGCTGTGGGAATAACTCAACATAGAGCTGGCATAAATCTCAACAGAAGAAATATCTTTTATCATTAACCATTTACTCCCACTATAGGAATAATGGTAGCTCTTTTACATTTACATATAACTCTTGTTTGTTTGTTTGCTTTGATTTTTCATTTTTCTTTTATGTCTCTTTTTCTTGGCACCTGCATAGCAGAAAACTTGACAGTTCAGTACAGAAGTTTGCCCCTCTCTCTGCTCCTCCCTTTGTTTCCTCTGCTGCCCCTGAGGACTCGCAAGCAACACCCCCAAGGTCAAGAGAGAGTAGGGTGTTACCCTTTTATGACGGATTATAGAAATAACAAACATGCCTGACAGTTTTATACAGCTGCTAGAACGGGTTTAGTTTTCAACAAATGAAGAATTTCCTCTTTTTTTTCCTCTTTTGTATATTAATTACATTTTACAAATCTTATTTTTCCCCTTTTCTTTCCTTTCCCCCCACTTTTCCTTCTTCCTTTTTACTTTTTTCCCTCCTCTTTTTTTTTTTTCGTTTTTGCTTTGTTTTGTTTTATTTTTTTTTATACAGCAAAAAGATCAATCACCAAGGTGTCCATTGCTAAGTCCAGGGTTAGCAGAGTTTGGCTGTCATCTGGTCAGACTG
Source organism: Oriolus oriolus (assembly GCA_013400235.1). Taxonomy (NCBI): domain Eukaryota; kingdom Metazoa; phylum Chordata; class Aves; order Passeriformes; family Corvidae; genus Oriolus; species Oriolus oriolus. The sequence continues at coordinate 878,042 of VXBT01007528.1, forward strand.
TTTGAGGATCTCGGTGTTGTACAGGTCCAGCGCGTGGTTCACTCGGATGATCTCGCTGTTGGTGAGCTTCAGGCGGTGCTTGAGCATACAAGAGAACAGATCCAGCTGGGGCTTCCCCGGGGCCACTGGAGGCGCCAGGCGGTTGATTCGGTCCCGAATATCCAGCAGCAAGAGCATGACGGAGGAGGAGGAGTAGAACTGCCCGCCCTGCGTGTAGGACTGGTTGACCTGCTGCACCGCGCTGCGCAGGAGGTCGGCGTTGAAGCGCAGGCTGTAGCCGTAGACCTGCACGTCTGAGATCTTGATGTAGAACTGGCGCTTGGTGGGGTCGGAAAGGTCCACGGGCCCTTGGCCAGTCTCGTTGCGCAGGAGGGAGGGCAGCCGAGTCCGGCTGCGTAGGTAGATGTGGACGGTCTCAAAAAAGGTTTTCCACCGGTTGCCCAGCAGCAGGGTCCAGTTGTAGCACTGGCTGTTTTGGAGGCGGATTTTCTCCCAGCGCGGGTAGCCGTACTCCCCGAAAGGCATGTTCCAGCCCTCGGAGTGGCTCCCGCTGAACGGGTTGACGTAGACAAAGAACATGGGGTCTAGGCTGCTGTTGCGCATCTGGCAGATGCGCATGGAGATCCCGATCACCATGTGGATGAAGTCCATCCGGTTCTTGTTGCTCTTCAAGGTGAGGGACATGCGCTTGCGCCACCGCGGGTCGAAGAAGGTGTCCAGGCGGATCTCGTTGCTGATGAATGTGGTGTGCACGTACAGGCGAGAGTCCATCTTCTGCAGCAGGTACTTCAGTTCCAGGTCCTGGAAGTCCAAGTCCGTCTCAAAGCTGATGAACTGCTCGCTCCGCTCAGAGTCCACGTTCTGGGGCTCGCAGCGGCCTCGGTAAAGCTTATAGCCCTTGTTGCACGAGCCGCAGAGGGAGATGTTGGCAAGGCTGCACATGGCACAGCTGTTGTTGCCCCCTATGATGCAGGGGATGGGGCGCTGGCACAGACTGGTGCCACCATGGCAAACGCAGCTCCGCTGGCTTTCCAGAAAGGTCCCCCAGAACCCATTCTCGTTGCAGTAGAGCAGGGACTGGACTCGGGTAAGCCATTCCTGTATCGTCCTGCAGGTGGGGAGAAGGAAGAATTAGCATTGGAAGGCCTCACAGGGACTTGGTGTTGGCATCTTGCTGGAGCTACAGTGTTTTCAGGGATATATCTGAGGCAGAGCTCTCGGAACAGCGATGCCCTGCCGAGGCATCTGGGAGCTATTCCAGTCTATTTCGAGACTGAATCTTTCATCTGCTGTTTACTCCTTTGGTGATGAGCAAAAGCCTTCTAAGAAATATCTACCAGTTAGAAATGCTCATCTGATCTCTCTCTCTTCACTCTGCTCTAGGAGTCGAGACAGGCACAGTGTCCTGTCAAGGATCCAGCGGTGCTACAGTGACACGGGGATGGAGCTGATAAAGCCATGCCAGAGGCTGTGGGGCTATCAGACATCACAAGGGCAGCAGAACTCCCAGGCTAGCAGGAGAAAACTGCTCTTCAGGTCATTGGCAATTGGCCCCACCCTCTAAAAAAACAGGCCCATAACAGGATAAGGGAAAGCAAGCAGCAACTTCTGCTTATGGTGCAGAGCTCAGAACAGCAGAAAAGAGGATGGAAGCCAGGATGCACAGAGACAAAGCTGCTAAAACTATTCCTCCTTAAACAAACCCAAAAGACTGCTGCTAATTAACCACCTCTTGCAGCCTCTCCCTCAAAATCAGCCCCACTCATCCACCCCTGAGCCCCACCACTCCCACAGCTGCTGTATCAGCACCTTCAACCCCACACCCTGCAGCCCTGGAACAATTCCTAGAAAATGATGCTGCAACCCACATTCACTTTCTGCACAACCCACTTGCCACGTTGCCTTGTTTCCCCCTTTTCCCCCTTCCCACTGCCCCAGGAAAGCTGGGCATAGCAACTCCTTTCTCAGCAGCCCTCAGCAGAACCCTCTGTGCAGCCGCTGCTCCCTCCCCTCCGCCTTCCCCCTGGCTAATGAATACTTCATTGTCTCCTCTGGGCAAAAAGTTCTTGGTAGTGCTGCAGTGAGAGGACTGGCTAATGACAAATTAGGATTCAGCCCCTGTAGAACGGGAGGAGTGATTATGGACAGAGGCTCTCAGAGCTGGATTAGTGAAATTCATGGCACCTGCATCGCCTGACCTCCAAATAATCATTAAGCTGTAGGCTGTATCAAAGAAGGCATTAAATGATACAGCAGCAAAGAACAGCAAGATGATTAGGGGGAGGGAGCGAGTGGAGGGATGAGAGTGTAAACCAGAGGAAAGCGCTGGAAGGAAAGAAATAATCAAGGGGCAGAAGCAGAAAGGTTGGGAAAGAAAGAGAGGAAAACGTGCAGGTAAAAGGAAAAATGAGAGAGAAACACAGCGGGCAGGAGTAACAGGGATGGAGAAAGGGAAAAACAGCAACACCAATAACTGAAAGAGAGCAGGCAGGAATGAAAAGCAGGAAGAAAAGGAGTGAAAAGAAGGGGAAAAAAGAGAGGGTGAGGAAAAAAGTAAGGGCATTAGAAGAAAAATTCTGAAGTGTTGGATGTGGGAACAGACAATTTTCACATTCTTCCTGTGGTACAGGGCTGCCAGGGTCTCTTTCCCCCTATTCCCAGCCAAGAGGAGCTCTTCCACTGGCAGAAAGGACAAGGTTGGCTGGGGAGCTTGGGAGCAAGGCAGCGACCTCCATAAATATCTGCTGTAGAGGGAGACAGTGACAGCCCTGGTCCCTCAAAAAAGTGCACAGGGCTCCTCCTGATTCCTGGGACAGCTCTGCCTCAGAGGGGAGGGGAGGGGACAGGAGAGGAGGGGAGGGGAGGGGACAGCACAGCACAGTGTGGCTGCAAAACACAGCCACAAGCTGACAGCAACAAGAATTTCCAAACCATCCCAGGGGGCTGAGGCTGCCTTCTGCTCACAGGTGAATTTTTGCTCACTTTTCAGCAATACAAATATGTTTTCACCCATCTGAAGCCTTGTGCTTCCTGTTTGGAAAGCCAGTCAAATGCACCTGGATTTGTGCAGTGCTGGATTGGTGCTTTACACAGGTTTTTGGTGTTGATAATGCCCCTGAGTTCCTGGGCCAAGGACTGCCAGGCCATAGCAGGGGACACAGTATGAATTAGAGTCGGGTGACCACATTCTGTCCATTTTGGGTATGTTCTGTCTTAGGGAAAAATCACTGGATAGCTCTGTCCTTCTTTATACTAACAGCCAGCAGAACAAAATGGGAAAAACACCTCTGCTGGTATCTTGCAATGGACACCAGTAAATTTCCTGTTCCCCAGATGAACTTTGTGGAGGAAAGATGGGAGGTTGTTGTGTGCGTGTGTATGTCTTAGCTTTCAGCGAAGACATAAGCAGGACTAAAAAAAACCAAGAAGAAAATGAAACAGGACACTACCCACCATCTGCTGATGGCAGCAATAAAGGATGTAATTAAATGAAAATGCAGAATCCAGGGCAGAGCTGGGCATTGACTACAAACATGACAATGTGAAGTGTGAGAGAGAAGAAAAGTGGTATAAATTACCCCATTTTTTCTTGCTACTGGGACAGGTTAGGAATATACACAGGACCAGCCAAAGCCCTTCAGCTGACAAAAGGAAACTTTAAAACACACGCCTCTGATGGCTCAGGCTCATGGCATTGCACCCAAGAGGTGTCAGGGCAGGAGAATGCTGGAAAGAGCCACTGTTTAACAGCTGAAAACCAATACCAGAGCAGTCATTGATTTTCATTTAAAATATTCCCAGGGAGGTGGTGGGAGTCACCACCCCTGGAGGCATCCAAGGAAGGTCTGGAGGTGGCACTCACTGCTCTGGTCTGGGTGACAAGATGGGGATCTAGCCCACGCTGGACTCACTGATCTTGGAAGTCTTTTCCAACCTCAATGATTCCATGATTCTAAAGTGAAAATAAATATGACATGCAGGCTAAGCTCTGAGAGAGAATTACTTTGCAGTGTTTTCTGACTGTTGCTCACTGGACCCATGGTTCCCTGGCAATGCTGGGAACAAGAAGCCAGACAGATTTTTCTTTTTAATTGCAAGGAAAAAAGGCAGTGACTTAAAAAGTTTTCCTTTGCAAACTCACCTTTCACTTTCCAAGCAGCGCTAGCCACTCTGAGGGTACTTTTGGGTTTTCTGCACAGAACAGTGAAGTAAAAAACGCTATTTTTATTCTCAGCAGCTGTGAGATGTATTCTGGCTGGAGGCCAGAACATGTATAACCCCTCACTCCATTGGATGTTATTTTTATTTTACATCTAGTGTTTTAGAATAAAACTACAGGTTCAACATAGAAGCTTTAATAACTTAGGAATGGTCTCCTTTTTAAACCAACAGACTTGCCTGTGTTTTAAACCTGTAAACTTTCCTGGGTTTTGACAAAAGAAGCACAGACCAAATATACCTCTATCTATATCTATCTAACTCTATCTATCTATCTATCTATCTATCTATCTATTTACATCTTTATCTATATTTCTATATCTCTGTCTCCTTAGCCATTGCAAAGGGTCATGCAGAATCAGCCTAATTGCCAGCATCCCTACTCTTCCTTTCTTATCTTCCTTTTGGAAACACCACCTCTTCCTTTCCCCGAGGACAATCAACAGCAATCTCATTTCTTTTTTTCACATTGCATTTGAATGTATAATGCAGGCTTACAATTATGTCTATTAAAGAGAGAGAGGCTTGCTCTTAATAGAACCTTGCCATCCTTTCAAAGCCACTGCTATGCTTGATAAGCCTCTGTCACTCTGTACCACAACAATTAGAAAATGAGAGTATTCCCCGCTCTGTGAGGAGAAAGATGGGTTGCACCTCTTCCACTACAGAGCTCCTACCACGCTGCTCCCCTGCCTAGCTGCAGATGCAGAGTGACAAACAAGAAAAGAAATGATAATATGCCTGCTGATGTTGACTTAAACAAATCAAGCACATCAGTCAGTTAAAAACCCGGCTGCCATAATCCATTCCATCCTCCTTCCCCCAGATTTCATTGTAGTAGTTGGAGGCTCCCTTTCTGCTTGGCTGGGTTTTTAAAATAGATGAGAAATGCTGAAGACATATTTGTCTGAATGTTTTGGAGCAACGTGGTTGGATGGAGATTTCCTTGCTGCTGTTTCACTTTGTTGTTGTTGTTGTTGTGGCACAACTAAAAATTCCACCTTGGACATGCCTGTGGCTCCTCCAGCACTCAGCCTGGTCAGAACAGCTCAGCCAGTTGGCAGGGATGGGCCAGGTTTAGGAAGCTCTCCAGAGACTTTATTTCATAATCTCTTACATTTAATAGATATTTCGCCTCATCCCTAGTAAGTCCATCAAACCTTTGTCTAGAAACATGAGATTTCTTGGTAATTAAAGAGGTGTTAAGCCCTGGAAGAGTTTTCTGAGCTGCATGGTGATGAAATGAAAAGTCAGCATGTTCAGCAGCCAGGGAGCTGGATGAGAGCAGTAGACAGCAGCCAATCTGTCAATTTTCTCTTGAAACTGAATATTTAGGTAACGAAGGAAGTGGACAAACAGTTTCTCTTCAAATATTAACTTGGCCTGACCCTTCCAAGAGAAGCATGGAAGAAAAGGCAATCAGACTCAATTTTTTTCCCTAAGATTTTCAGTATTGCTTCATTCCAGACAATGTAGAAAGACATAGCAGGAGATGTTTATTAAAATCCAGAAATGCAAGTCTCCAAAAATGACTTGAAGCAAACTCATCTACAGGTTAGAGCTGAAAGGAGCCAGCAGGAGGGGATTATTAGATATCAATAGTTGCTGTAGCAGTAATGGAAAATCTGCTATCTCCACCTGTAATAACCTTGCAAGGCTTCTGCTCAGTGAGGTTTTACAGGTTCACTCTGCCTCTCACAGCAGAAATGTGATGTATTCCAAGTGAAACTTAAGTTTCTCTTTCACTCTGGAGATACTGAGGAGCACAATCCAAAAATGGGCTGAAGCACCTTGTGCTCCACATGTCCCTTTTAACAGCAAGTGGAGGCTGAAAGTTTGGCTGTGGATCTTGAGGGAAAACCACAAAAAAGCAGCTTAGTCTGCAGAACAGACTAAACATATTCTTGCAGAACTTAAAGAATAAGTGATGCCCTTCCCCTGGGTAGGTAAAACCACACAGAAGGGATGTGAGTGTAGCCAGGAATGTGAGCAAAGTTACCTACACCTCCGGGAATTTCAACCTGCTCCCAGATTTTACCGTTTCCCCCAAACGTCCAAGCCAACACAACCTGCATCCAAACACAGCCTGCTGGGATGAGGTCCAAGCCCAAGCTCAGCTCCACCAGCCCCCCAGCCCAGCCCCGCTGTGCCCGAGCAAGGATGGAGGTACCTCTCCCTAGGCAGCTGGTGGTTAGGATTGTGCCGACACCGGACACTGAGGCCAAAGAGTTTGCGGGCAGTGCGCTGGATCTTCTGGCGCTGGGCTTCCAGCGAGCTCTGCAGCAGCTTGTAGCGGTTCTGCAGGTCCCAGTCATTCCCCCAGTGCTGGTGGATGCTCCCAATGGTCAGGAAGTGGTTGCTAGGTAGCCTTTTCATGAAGGATTTAAACTCGTCTGAAACACACACAAGAAATGGGGAGAAATATGGAGGTTTCGGGGCTGTAATGAAGTTACAGAGCTTTTCATTAGCTGGGTGGAGAAAGAGCAGAGATGGACGAGGCCATCAGCTGTGCCAGAGGAAGGTGATGTCCATTAACTCACTGCTCTGTCACTCTGCCCCAGGAAGCCGCTAATTCCATGGCTGTTGCTGCTCCCATATAGGAAAAAAACCCCTGTAGTGAATATCAAGGTGAAACAGCACAGTTAAAGTGTACAGGGTGGAGAAAAAAAAAATTCCCTGGAGCATGAGGTTATTGTCTAAGGGTTATAAACAAAAAGCTGGGAGTTGTAATCATTGTCAGTTAAAGACTTCTCATTTACATTGTTTTTCAGCTGCTCCTGAAATGCTGTTTGTTCTTGAAGGCAAAGCACTTGGCTGTGTCATTTAAAAAAAAGGGGTAAAAAACAAAGCTTTAAAAATTCCCCAGAGGAAAGGTTTGGATGCTGTTAAAATGTCCTGCTTTCGCATTTTTTAAAAAGAGCATTCTGATTCTTTCCTCTCATTTAACTCCATTTGAAGTTAAATGAGTTGCATTTTGTAATGAGGAAAATAAAATAAAATAGTTTGCAGGGCTCAGGTGAGAACAAAAGGTGTCAATTTTAGCTAAAGGGAAAAAACCTAATTGATCAAAAAATATATTGTTCAATGTTGCTGCTTGTTGCGTTTGTTGTTTTTTGATCACTTTATTTCCATTTTATTTTGTTTGCTAATGAAAAAACCCCACCATTATGAAGGGTTTATTTGAGGGTTTTTCATCACAATCAGAAATTCTGACAGTGTCTGTGTTTATGATCAGCCCTTCCTTCCTACCTGAGAACGGTGGTTTGCTCAGACTCTGATTACCAGGCTGGGACATCCTCAGGTGGGAAAAAGCCAGATGGTTCCAACTTTCTCAGGGGAAAATAACTCAATTTTTGATGCTAGAAAACCATATTTGACACAGTGAAACCTTGAGAAATGCAATGAGTGGGACAATAAGAACTCCACAAAATGCAATAACGACAAGAGCAATGTTTTGTACCGGGACAGAAAAACCCCAAGTGTCAGCAGAGGCTTGGGCACAACCAGCTGAGGAAGGTCCTGGGGGTTGAGGTGGCTCAACACTCTGTTCTCACTGGAAAAAAACATCATACTGGGCTGAACCCAGCTGGCTGGGGAAGCTGATATTCCCCTTTTCCTGGCACTACTGAGGCTACACCCGGGGCACCCACTGAAAAGGGATGAACAGAGACTTGGAGGACAGAGCTGAGGGACAGCAAGATGCTCCAGGGCCTGAGCACAAGCTCTGCAAAGTCAGGTGTGGGGAGCTGCACTGGTTTCATTCGGTAAAGAGGAGGCCAAGGGATAATTAATTAGAGCAGCAACTGCTCAAAGGGAACTCACATTTACGAACAAAACTCCTCTTTTTAGAGACAGTTGCTACAACAAGGAGCAATACACAGTTTGCAGCTTGAGAAATTAAAATGATTTACTGAAAAACTTCATCACTTGGAGGTAATGCAGTGCTGGAACATGATCAGAGATGTATAAAAATCTCTCATTTTAGACTCTGCTAGACAAAACCATGGCTGACCTGCCCTACTGCTGGCTATAGTCCTGCTTCTAGAGAGAGGCTGGACTAGACCCCTGCCATAAACTTCTCAAACAAGACAACAAGAAGTACAGCCATCTTTTCCTGTACATTATCTGCATTATTTCTGATCCTTTCCCAATACTTTTATTTTTTTTAATGCCTTCATCCTATTTGCAGAAGGAAAAGAGGACAAAAGCAAAGGAAAAAAAGTCAGAAGAGGAGAGCTTGTAAAGGCTGACATATTTTCAAATAAAAAGAAATAATCCATAGAATTAGTGGAGAAAATCAGACCAGATAATTTACATCCTATAGTACAAAGTTAAAGATATTTGCATAACAGATTTCCCATTATTCATCAACTTGCAGTTCATGCTTAACTGCCTGACAAAGGATATCTGTACATTAGTCAGTCCCATCCTGACATGGATGGTAAATGGATGTTCACATCCTGCTCCTATCACATGGTGTAACCGAGCTCCTCATAAAAATCATCATCATCGCTGCACTACCAACATCCGCGGGACATCTGCTTGCCTCCTTTCTCCCCCAAAGAGAACTAAGAGACTTTTTTTAGTCATCTCTCAGGTTTTCACTCTGTGTTTAATGCTGCTTCTGGTGCCCTTCTCCTCCCCAAACCCGACTCTGTGCTGTTCCGTGGGCCTCTGAAACCACCATCACGTATAATTGCTTCTGCTGACCATGCTGATTACTCCGGGTACCTTTCAGCAGTAAAAGCCTTGCATTTGCTTCCCGCCCCTTATAAATCAATTTCCTCAAAAGCCTGTTTGTGCAGGAGCCCAGGCTCTTTTCCCTCTGATGATGAATGTGCTACATTTTTCATCGAGATGGCAAGGCAGGAATCTCAGTGCAGTGTGTACATTTTGCTACTGCAGTGCAACGTTGGGGGAAAAACAAATGAGCAGCAAATCTGGCAAAATAAAAGCTGGATGGGGTTCTTTAAAATTAGGGTGATGAAGAAATAAAAGTGGTTTAAAACCAACATAGTTTCTTCATTATTTATACTTGTTTATAACTCTGCCTGGAAACCAACGGTATGGATGGGGATATTCATTATTTCTGGGAATAGTTCATTTTTAACCCTAAGAATTTCCCATTAATTAACAAGACTGTTTGGATTTGTTGTTATTTTATTCCTGTGCACAGAAAACCTTGCTGATGGCTGGGACTACACCTCCCGTGATGCAGCTTGGCCCCTCTTTCTGCCGAGTCACCCCATCCCTAAGGCAGTCCCATGGCAATGACTCAGCATCACAAGTGGCACCACAGGGAATTGACAGGTCAGACATCTCTTTCACAGATGAAGTTCTCCTTTTGCCAGTGTTAAAAAGAAGAAAAAAAAATGCCATTTGCATCAGAAAGCAATAGTCTTGAAAAAACCAAACAAATTAACAAATACAACTCCACTCAATGACTTAATTAAAAGTTGGCATTTTTTTAATCTACAATCACAGAATTTTTTGACCAGCTATTCTAAAATGCCAAGAGTAAGGCAGTGTTATTTTTCTCAATTTACACACAAGCAGTGAAGCACAGGGCTAAAAAAACTCCTGAGCTGATTCAAAGCAGCTTCAGTTCACTGCAGCCTCCTTGACTTTGAAGATACTATTCCAAATCACACCAGCTCTTGATTCGCCCTGCATGATTTTTTCAAATTAACACGAGGATCCAACACAAGCCAGAAGCAGAATACAAATGTTTTTTTCTCTCAGTAGCTTCCTGTGCAAAATAGTATTTGCTTTCAGAGCACTCCTGTGCCTTTCAGTCCACTTTATTGGAAAAGCCTTCAGATGTCATCAGAGATTTCTCCTCTGCTGTTCATAATGAAGAAAATCCTCTAGTTATTGGGAATATTTATTAAAACAAAGAAGCAAAACACTAATACTGCAGTCTTTTGTGATAGCAACTTCCATCTCAAAGGATAAGTTCACGCATGATGCATCAAAGTGATGAATCAGATGCAGCAGCTTTAGACATAAAGATAATCACTCCATCTAGCCCTGAAAAGCCTCCAGCCCTGGGTGGAATATGGCAGAAATTGCGCTGCAATATGTCACTTTAACATGGCAAATGAAAAACACCTTCCCCAGTTCAAATCTCAAGGGGAGGGAGCCCGAATATAATTATCTACCCCGGCCTGTGCTTGGATCGAGTGCAGCAAGGACAGAATGTGACAGGGACAGAGACTGTGGGACTGGAACTCCCCTCTCCACAAGGCTCCCACCTTCTCAGTGCCTGGGTTAGATCCCCTGGGAAGAGAAGGGGTTTAATGAGACCAACCTGCAGCTCTTGAGCCCCTTACGCGAAGATCCTGTGCCAGAACTAACAACTGGTAACACATAACCAGTGGCAGAGCCAGCAGGCACCGCCAGCAATCCTTGTCAACTTGTGTAGTACTGAGCTGGAAAAAGCTCCTGAAATCCACATTTCTGGTTTACCCTGGTGTTACCCACCCCATCCACAGACCCATAGAAACTCACAGAAAACATCTGACCTCGTTAGCTGGTGACCTGCTCCTGGAACTGCCCAGCCCTGTGCCTCCCCAGGGTACAGGGGGGGATCTGGTGAAGATGGTCATTAGCCAAGGGCCATTAACTCCCACTCTGACTGCTCAGCTGAGCACCAAGGTGACAGCATGAGTGGGACATAAGGATCTGTGCAGCAGCACAAACACCAGCAGGGGCCACATATTGAAGGGTGAAGCAAATCCTCAACAGCCCTTCGAGGAAACATCACAGGCTACTGCATTTCAGCCTTTAAAGGGATTATGGTGACCTTCAACATGAAGAAAGAAAGAAAAGTTATGAAGAATTCTTCTTGAATTTAGCTAGATGCTCCTTTTCTCACGGTTTTCCTCCCTGACACGGAGGTCTGGGCAGCTGTGACAATAATCACTGAAGAAAATGTGTCGGAAAGTAGCTGAAAGATGAGTCAGCACAAGGACAAGTTCCTGATGAAGTTCTGCTTGGTGCCTGTGTGGTTTCAGGGCAGGCAGGCCACTTGCTAAAGGATAGAATTCACTGAAAGTGTAGCTCTTTCCTACCTCAAGCCCTCAAGAGTGTGTATCCCATGAGTACAACACACCTACTATGGTAAACTACTCCCACTACCAGCATCAGCTTGGAACAAACTCTGCTGACACCCCCAGCCTCATCTGGGGAGAAGGTGGAAAAGAGAAATGTTCCCAGCAGCAGACATCGCCCTGCAGGAGAGAGAAGTCATTTTCCCTTCTTTTCCCTGCCTCAAAGGAGGTGTCATCTGACCCGTGTGTTCTTCTCCCTCCGAATTGCTTTCACCAAAGCAGAATAAATCCTTCATGCAAATCTGAAAAGCAATTTCTGCATCATTCATATTATGGAAGTTTCTCCATAGACCTATTAAAAGAGAGATTTGGAAATGGTTTGGTATGAAAAATCAGATTTTTAACCAAACATACACTTCCATGGAAAATATCCCTGTACATGTAATTACAAGTGTGATTTGCGTTCCTGTCTGTGTGTTTAATAGAGGGCAAAAGGGTACTCCCTCAAGACTAAGATCCTGGGTCTAGGTTCAATATCCTCTATTTTTCAGCCAAACTAGAACATTATACTGAGGGACTAAAAGATTTTTACCTGATATGTTCTGCCATGAACTGAAAAAGTGAGTTTTGCTCAGTTACCTGAATTCTCCAGATCTTTATAGGCTTCTGTCCAGGTCTTGGCCATGTTTGCCAGCGTGTACTCCATGATCTGGATGTCGGTGATGGGGCAGTTGCACTGCGGGAACTCCTCAGAGCACTGGCAGCCGCACTGGCTGTCCCGGCAGATGTACTCGCCCTCCCCGTTGCACATGATGTAGCTCAAGGCAGACTGGACAAACTTCTCTTGTAAATATTGAGGGAAGATGATCTGGAGACCTGGAGAGGGAACAAGAGGGTTATGGGAGAAAAAAAGTAAATAAAAAACTCATTTCAGGTATTTGTTCCTCTTTTCAAAACCTGTTTCATTAACAGTTTGGGAAAGTAATGGTGAAGAATTAAAAGCTGTCATGAATAAGGACGGCACAAATTGCATCCCTCCAGGGCAAGTAGTGATTTAGCTGAGAACAGAGTCCATCTCGTGTGTTGGAGAAGGGTGACAAGTAACTTCCCTCTCCCCAACACCCTTTCATCCCATTCCCAGATCCCAGCACAGCACAAAGCCCCTGAATGCAAAGCCTCCCTTATTCCCAGGTGCAGCGGTTTCTGTCTCCTGAAACCAAGTGCTAGTTCAGAAGCAATGAGCGTTGTGCTGCTCTGACCTGTTTTGAGAGACACTAAATGGGTTTGGTACCACACAAAAAAAGGAAAATACACACTGAAAAGGAAAATAAGAAGGAATGGAAAACAGAAGAACGGAAAATAACGCGAGAGGGGATTTGTAAAAGACCCTTGCAGAGTTAAGTGCCCAGCCCCCACATCATAAATACAGGAGCTGGGTACCTGAGCCTTTGCAGCTTGCTCCCTGCTAGGAAGGTTCCTTGCCAAATCCTATAAAAGTGCAAATGGATTTAGTGCCAATGATTTCAGTGGTGCTCGGCAGATTTACATTAGCAGGGAGATCTATCCCCTTGTCCTTTCTCCATGGCAAGTGTTTGTGTATCCATCCATCTGTGCGGGCATCAGTGCAAGCGCACCCTCGCTCAGAGGACGTAATCACAGTTTGAGTGTTTGCCCTGCGCGCAGTGTACGTGGTTTTCCATCCTGTCCTCCTCCAGACTCCCTACGGATCTCCCTGAGGATTCGCAGCTGTTTGCTTCTACCTGGCGAGTCCTGCCTGTCAGCCCCTGTCAGTGTCTGTGCTGCAGAGGCAGAGGACAACGACTCCGAGCGAGCCTTTCACAGGACCCCTCTTGGAGAAGGCCAGGGACTGGAGTGGCAGCGAGAGGAGTTTATGGCCCGAACGGCAGCACTGAACTCCAGTGCAATGAAGGCACGCGGGTCAATTACCCATCTGTTTGTGTTTCTGCTGTGCTGAATTACCGCATCCGTGCCTGACAGCTCATCGGACTGGAATGAAAATCAGACAGTAATTCAGAGGATGAGAATGTGCAGGAATGGCAAAAAGGGCTGTGACCCCTTTCAGGAGTGCAGGCCCATCTCTGATGGGTTGTGGTCACCTCAGACAAGAGAAAAACAGCGGGTGGTGACCCTGGGACCCCCATTACCCTTTTGCTTTTGGATCCAGAGAGGCACCTCAGCCTTAATGAGGTCCCTCTGGAAGAGCAGGTTTGGGGGCTCAGGAGGCTGTGGAAGGCACAGGGAGCCCTGTTTCTTCTCCCTCTGGTCTGGGTGAGCACCATGCTTGGTGGCAGCAAGCTGCTCCTCTGCCTGAGCCCACTGGCAGCCTCCAGGCAGGATGAGCATGGGGCACCATCCAGCTGGGAATATGTTTGTGACACTTGCACAGGGAAGGATTTCAAGCCTGGCATTCAGTGACACGGTTTCTGCACGGATCCTGCTGCCTTTTCTGCTTTGCTATTGGGGACTGGAAGGAACACACAAAGAGCTGACCAGTACAGCACCCCTGCAAACACCTCAGAACTGGCCTGCAGAGGATCATCATTTTGAGGTCCCTCTGGTCTTTTCTGAGATGTGTCTCAACAAGAGGTCCCTTCCAACCCAAACCATTCTGGGATTCTCTGATTATCTGAAACAACCACCACAGAGGGATGGTCCCTTGTGAAATCCTCACATGGATATTAGTGATGGTCCCACCTGCCAGGATCCAAAATTTTCCTTCAGGATGGAATGAAAAGTGCAGTGCTATTGGAGAACTGATCCACAAAGGGGACTGGAGAGCCTGAAGGCAGCTGTACTCACTGAGCTTTCAAGCTCACATGAGAGCAGAGCTGGACTTCTTGATGTGCATTGACTCTTCATTCATGGTCCAAGTCCCATTAATACATTTTCCAGTCTGCTTCATGGAGGGGCAACCTGCTCTGGCTCTTTGAATATGATCAAATGACCTCAGGCTCCTAAGTTCTCCATAGTTTCTCTTTGAATTTTAACTTGGATAAAGCACAACAAGCTGTTTGGTCCTAACTACAAATGATCCTGGCTTTGGAGATTTTTATTTTATTTTTTCCTGGAGGGAATAGGGGTGAAAAAAGCAAGTGAAGTTTCAGGGAAAGCACTTCCCGTTGCAAGGGACATCCACCGTGCATTCTAGCAGATGGAGAAACATGAATACCCTGTAATCTCCAAAACACAACATGTTCTAACACTGCAGAGCTTCTCGTGGATACTCGCTTTTTGCCCATAAAACTCGTGGTTTCTGAAAAAAAAAAAATAACATTTCCAGGATAACCTCCTCTTGTAAGAAATATCATGTTTAAGGGGCAATCAGACCTCTGTACACTTAGCACCAACTCAACAAAGCACTCATATAAATACTTAGCTTCACCAGGAAAGCAGCTTTGCTGGTATCCATCAGTTCCCTGAAGCATCTGACAAGAAGCACACGCCCAGAGCTGTGTTTGCACAAGTGACACCCAAATCCAGCCACTCATCAGAGCACCAGTGTGCACACTCCAAACACAACCCCCCGACTTTCAAACAGGCTGTAGGGATTACATGTGACTCACATCTTCCAGCCAAGAATATATATATGTATATATTTATATATTTTTATATATATATATATATATATATATACACACATTTGTTTGTGCATATGTTTGTATATTTATACAGTCAGGGTATGCAGAACTCACGGAGTGATTCCAAAATACAGTGAGAACACTTTTTACCCCAAAATTGCTTTCTTGTCTTAACACTTTGCAGTTTAATTTAGGGTGAAAATTCATCCTGAATGACTCCGATATGACAGCAGGATGCACTCATCTGTTCACTTTTGAATATGAAAATCCTCAAGGGACATCAATCAAGCTTTCCTAGTNATATATATATATATATATATATATATATATATATGTATGTATATTCATTCTTTCACTGTTGTCTACTGATGAAACAACCTCATGTCAGCAGCCAAGAAGAGGGGCAAGCTGGTCTTAAAAACTGGGATACTGGACCATTTCCATGGGGAGAATCCCTCAATCCAAGCCAGGGGGCACAAGGATTGGGCTCGTCCCCAACAGCAGCCTCAGGAGCTGACAACAGATGCACAAGGTAAGTTTGCTGCTGACTTGAATATCTTAGGTTGGAAGGTAACTTATAGATCAAAGGGGGAATTCTGCCACTTTGTAAAGCACAAAGTTCCTCTTTAAAAATGAAGAGCAGCACAGATTTGGTATAAGTTTATCTTAGATAACTACAGGCAGAATATGAAGTGTCTGACAAGGGAACATGTCCTTAATTCACCTAGAAAAACTATTAGAGAGAGATGTTTGGCTTTAGACTGTATATAAAAGGCTTCCTGCATTAAAAGAGGTAAATTTCCCCAGCTCTAAATTAGAGCTATTTGAAATATTTTCCACAGAAGAGTTCTCTGTTGAAAATGCAGTTTCATTGAAGCATTTCGTGAGAGCATGTTGACTCCAAAAGCACTTTTGACTTTCTAAATGTATTTTTTCATACTCCCTCATTTCACTGCACTGAAAAGCTGAAATGTTTTGTGTTTTCATTACCGTTCTGCCCATTTTGGTCATTACTGTTCTGCCCATCTTGGAAAAAGCTTTAATAGTAATTGAAATGTAAATTCCAACGTTATACTATCATATATATTATATAGGTATATAATATATCTCTCTAAGTAGTTATATATTTATAATATAGAAGGGTATTTACAGATATATAACAATATAATATTAAATATAGTAATATAATATATTTAATATTATATAAGTATTGTATATAACATGCATTATGTATCATATTATAATATATGACCATATTTGATGTAGCAAACAACCTGATATGCAACGTTTCATGTTTATTGTTGCACAGTTTAGAACAGCACAGAAGGACTCCACCTCACTGAAACATGCTCCAATAATGACATTTGCTGTCAGTAACAGTACTGATACAACAGGACATGCCTCTGAAATTTGGATTTCCTGAATTTTTTTTAAGTGTTGCTTTTTTCAAGTGTTGCTTTTTTCAGTCAAATTTTCCAATTTCTGCCTGGGACACTTGCCCAGGGAACACAAATTCCCCTTTCCCACCACGCTGATGTAGAGGTGATGGCATCCTGCCCTGCATCACCACAGTGATCCCACTCCAGGCAGTGCTGGGAAAAAGGGAGACCTTCTGTGCCTCCTGTGATAAGTATTTTGTGTATATATATGTAAATATGTACCCCAGTGCATGTCATGCATACTGGGCCCACAGGGATACTGGTTTATAAATTAGTGATTCTTTTCTGTCCGAGTACCACAAGTGCAGCACCAGACACCCTGCGCCGTCCCTCCCCTGAAACCAACCTGCCCAAACGCTACATGGGTTCATGGAATCATTTAGGTTGGAGACGACCACCAAGATCATCAAGTCCAACCTTTGGCTGATCACCACCCTGTCAGCCAGACCAGGGCAATCAGTGCCACATTCCACCCACTGTCTCTCCTGAAAGGCACAGCTTTGAAACCCCAACTCCCAGGGCTGGGCAGCAGCGAGTTCAGACAGAGAAATTCTCCCTGTCATGAAGAAGCTGCTCTTTTATTGAGCCAGGCTCAGAGCTGGAGTGACACAAAGGCAGGAACACGGATTTCTGTCAGCAGCTCATGCTCGGCTGCTAATCAGATCAGAGGAGACTTGGTCACGAGCCATTACCTGCTGCAGCCCTGTGACTAATTCCTAATGAGGCCTCTCAGAGCAGAGGAAGGATCCTGGGTAATTATCCCAAGAACCACACTTCAGATTAGGTAGAAAACTCAGGTGGAGCTTTAAAGGTCACTTTGTTCTATTAGGAAGATCTCCCACCTTCCTCCCTTCCCTCACTGTCTCCCTTGGCTTGGCTCCAGCCTCTCCCTGAACTGGGTTCAGCCATGGACCTCCATGAAACCCACGTGTGGTTGACCCCCAAGGTCCTCTGCCTGCTCCCATCAGAGATCACAGCCTCATCCTCTCTCTCTCCTAACTTTTCCCTCTTCCTCCACCTCCTTCCCCCTCCTCTGGTTTATCTCCTCTCTTGTAGGATCAGATAACCAATAGAGGTCTATGGATATACCCACTTGCCTGCCTAAAATCCGAGCTGCCTGCTGATTTAGCTGCTTCCCCACCTATCTCATGTGTCATCCTTGGGTTTTCATTACAGCAGCTATCATCACAGTGTAAAAAAACCCTCAAATTGCTCATTGTTAATTAGGTAAGAACCAGAACTCAGTGATTTGGGTAATCACTGGCACAGTGAAAACAACCTGCCTATTATTTTTAAAGGCAAATAATAACAACAATAATATTATATCCACAACATTACTTGGTAAATGAAACCCAGTTTCTGTGAAACCAAAGATTAAAACAGCACTTGCCAAATTATACTCAAAGCGGAAGATGTAATGTAGCCCATTCATCTGAAAAATTAAAATTTGTGCAACTACAAGGATTCCAGAAATAAAACCATCTGGGCAAATGAGCAATTAAATCCCACATTTCCTTATTTTGTAAAAAACTTGGGAATAACCTTCGTAAATTACATGCCCAGTGAATTTCCTCCTTCTACTGAAGCTGACTTCTTGCTAACCAGCATGTATTTATTTATGAATTCAGCCATGACCTCTATCTGTTGACTTCTGGACTAGCTCCCCATTTGGGACTGAAGCCATGACTTCTGGCATCCAAATAAAACCTCTGTGACTTTTCCCAAAGATTATGGTCATTAGAGAGTCCCAAAAGCTGATCTGCAAACCTCTTACACAAATCAGCAATTCGGGAGGGACGGAGAGACGTGGGCAGAATTCTCCTTCAATACTGATGGAAGAGGTCACATTTTTTTATGTTGGTGTGTGTATCATACACTGAAGTCCATCCAAATTCATGGCAGAGGGCACTCAGTCACTTCACTGGGGTCAGCCCTGGCTCTGCTCAGCTGAGCCTCATGTGAAGCCACCAAAAGCTTCAGGGAACTTCCAGACACAGCAGAATCACAGCAAAGAGAAGAGGGGAAAAGGCTCAGAAAAAGGGCACCCCTCCCCCATTCCCACCCCTCTCCCTGGCTCCTGGGCCCTACCTTGCAGGTGGAGTTTGCTCTCAGTGCTTTGCAGAAGGACAGAACTCACAGAGTCCAGATTGTCGTAGCTGTTACAGCCCAGGGGGCCGGTCCGAGTTTCTGTTACCTACACAGGATGTAGAAAAGAGAGAACGTTCCCTTGGACTGCAGCACTACACCTTCCCCAGGCTTTTTAAGTCTTTTAATTCAAGGACTCCTTGTCACCAGCTGATACAACCCAAAACACATCTTCCCTAGTTGGGAAAAAAAGCCCCACCCTGCACAGACACTGCTAATGTTTGGTGCAGTCACAGGCTGAAAAATCAGAATGAATTGTGGCCGCTTTCTTTAGGGTACTGCAGGTTATTCTGGGCTTGGCAATGGGATCCTGCAGATTGATGTTTCTCATAGACGATCTCCACTGGAGAACATCAGAAGCCTGTAGAGGAATTATTCCCTGGCTTCTCTTAATGGAAAGCAAGAAACAGAGATGGATTGCCAGCCCACAGTGATGCCTGGTGCTCCCACAACAGATGTGAACACCAGCCCTGGGCTGAGGATGGATGGAGGCACAGATGACCCGCAGTGCTGCTGCTGTTGGTTTCCAGCCATGGAGGAGAGCTGCCCTCCTGGAATTCACCACGGGTGATTATCTGCCGTCACTGTTTCAATATCTCAATACAATTTCCCATCCAGAAGGGAACAGACTCAGCCATGAGACAGCACAGAACAATAATGAGAGCTGAAACCTTTCAGAAATGGCTAACAATGGCGACTCTATCCACATCACCTTCCCTGGAGTGAACTCAGCAACAATAAAATCCCTGCCCAGTGTAGGATGATTGCTTTCAGAGAAGGCAGCCCTTGCAGAGCCATTTTCCCTATTTTGTATTCTCTGAGCAGCTTCCCTTTCTTCCTGCTGCAACCCCCAAGCTGTCTCTCAGTCCGCTTCATTCCAGATGCCTCAGTAATGCCACACTGAGTTTTTCACCTTTTCTTGTAGCAAATTCAGCTGAGAGATGTTTCGCAGCCTTACGCCCCATGGAGACAAATACTCCTAGGTGGCACAGGGCTGTTCATTTCGCAGACCTGCCTTTCCCTTCCAGCCTCCATCAATGATCTGGGTCCTCTGCTCCCTCTCTCCCTTCCAGAAGTCACTGTGACATTGAGTGAAAGTCTCCCATCCTACACAACCACCACACTGTGCCCACCTCTTTCCAGACATTAGTGGCCCTGGGGAAATCAATTCTTCAGCTGAATAAGAGAAAAACTAACCCTGGGAACAAAACAACTTGTGAATAAAGACATCAGGCTGGCAAAGCCCTGCCCCAAATCCCTGGAGAATCCATACAGGCACACAATCTTTTTCCCCTTCCTAAGGCAGTATGTGGTACCTTGATTGCTCCGGTAGAGATCTGGATCTCATGGAGTCTCCTCATGGTGCCATCACGATCTACAAAGTAGGAGGACGCGAGCTGGTGCAAAGCTTCAACGCTCTGGGTGGCGTTTCCTGACTTTCTGTCGAGGCGGCTTTTGTCCATGTACATGGTTAAGGCCTCTTCTCCTGCAGCAGAAAGAAAAGGAGATTTCAGGCTGCCAGGTAGGGCCATCTTAACAGGAGCAAATGGTGTCATCTACTGCACCTAAAGAAAGAAAAGTCTGACACCTAAAGCACTCTTGGAGGAACTCTCCCTTCCTCACCAGCACCGGGACCCCAGGGGGATGTACAGAAGCCTCCTCCTCTATTCAGACAGCAAGGCCATGTCCACCAGACAAGCAAAGCAGCTCCACTGAATTGAGTAGACAACATTTTTGGGCATTTTTCAGCCAGCAGAGCTTTGCCACAACTGCTGGAGAGGATTCAGCCCATCTGTCCCACTCGAGGAACATTCTCTCTAGGGGCAGTGCCTCCAGAATGATGCACACCTGACAGGAGAAGATCCCACTTCATGCAAGTCTCTGACCTGATTTCTAGAAGGAATAGATGATGATTGCAAATAGAACACAGCGTGGGGGTGGGTACAGTGGACAAACAAATGTTGGCTGGGCCTCTTCAGCTTCCAGCGGCCTTGCAAAAGGGGAAGGGAAAGGGGATGAGTGAAGAGAAGTAATCAGAGGAAAGAGTAAATAGGAAAGTTAATTTGAACTAACCACCCTTCCTTCCTTCTTTCCTCTCCCAGAGTCTCTTTCAGGGAATATAAGAAGAGAGTGAAAATACTGTACTAGATAAGGGACAAAAGCAGATGATTTTGAAATGGTAACCACAGAGAATCTGGGAGTGAAGCAGTTAAGAACTGATAAATGTCAGCAGAGACCTGAATGTAACAAAACATATCTGAAAAGGACATGAAGCTGAGAAGGAATATTTACCTAATAGCTCAGTTTGTGCTGGGTGAGGCACATTAAAATCCAGTTCATTCTTAACAAAAGGCTGGCACTATCAGAGGTTTAAAAAGGTGGAATGCCATCCTGCATCCTTAACACGTGAAACTTGGATTTTAATAAATGAAGAGAAGACACAGCTATGGGAGGAATATGCCATTTCCACATAACTCTCTTAATGAGAAGAATGGTGCTTGTTCTTATTTGATAGATGAACCGCTGATGAATTCACTGCCTCTGGCAGAGATAGCATGGTCCAAAAAATATGTACCACCACTTTCAAGGCCAAAAAATATTTTGGTCTTCATCATCTTTGCATAATTTTTTTTTGAGAACAAGGACTTATTTTTCTTTAAAATTCCTATTAGCTGAAATAGTTCAATTCATCCAAATTACTTTTTTTACTGCATATATGAAAAAAATAACCCAAAATCCCAGTAAGCCCTCCCCCTCACTTTCCCTGGAAATTTTCCAGCTTTTATCTGAAAGCCAAATGCCTGAAAACAAACCAAAAATATTCTGGCTGAAAATCAAAATATTTTTATTAGATTTCAGTTTTTCAAGCAATAGTTGTGTTGAGGATTCAGCCTTTGGCTTTGAGATGAAAAATGGCCTTTTTTTTTTTGTAGAAAGAAGGTACTTTTCATCAAAAGAATTGATCAGTTGAAATCTTTTAATTGGCTTCACAGGACCTAAGTGGAGAAGTTTGGCATGTAAAACTTTGTCTTTAATATTTTGTTAAAAATAACAGACTAGCCTTTGACCACGATCAAAGCTGTGGCGGTAACAATATCATCATTGTTACCTCTCACAAAAACACTTTCCCTGGAAAATGACCAGCTTTGATTTTCTTTATCACCATTACCACTATTGTGTGTTGAGCTTGTGAGCAGACCGTGGCGGGGATCAAGGCTCTGCCACGTCAGGCTCTGTCCACACAAACAGCGTTAATCCATCTCCCAGAAGATTTAACCCCCTGTATCTGATGAGACACCACAGGTGAAGACAACAAACAGCCAGCAAGGCACAGGTAATAAAATGCCTGTGATTAGTGTGAGGAGCAGTGGTCACTGCACTGACCACTCTCAGTGCATTTTTAAGTTTCATCTCTTCGTGTTTTTCAGGAGGATTTGAAAAAATTTTGTCAGTTTTCATGAGTCAACTCATTTGCCACTGAAGAGGCTGGATCGGTGTGAAAGTGTATTTTGAGCCAGAAGTTTTGGATCTCTCATGTAACAGAAGCATTGAACTGCAAGGAGATGGAGCAGAAAGAAATGAGAAATGATGCTTCGCCACCATTTTGTGAGGCTGTGGCAGGAGGAGAAAGACCTGGGATAATTCTCCCCTTTACTGGGATTCACAGCCATCAACTCTTCATCAATTCCACCAATAATTGGAAAAAACCAACTTTTTCTGTAAAAGCATCCTGCCTTATATTAATAGCCAAGGCACAAAAATCGTGATTTTTTCATTCCAGACTAGTTCACTCTCATTAGAGGAATGCTGAGGCTGGAATGCCTTGGCCAGAGGGCAGGCAGGAAACCTGGGTGGAATCACATCAGGCAGCAGCACTGGTGTCAGATCACCAGCAGATCTCCTATTGGATTTGGTCCCTACACAACACAAACCAGGCACGAAGAAACACAACAGAGAAGAGAAATCTGTGCTCTGGGGCAATGGGGATCAGTGGTTTCCCCACAAAAGCTGTCATTTTTTCCTCCAAAGGAAGAAAACAGAGAAGTCCATGAGCAAGGAAGCTTTTTCCTGAAGGACCAGTGCTGTCCCTAGGACTGAGGGGTGCTGAGCAGGGACACGGCTGCTGGAAACCTATTTTGTGTAGCTCTGTGCAGAGCTGGAAAAGCACAGCATCCCCATGGAGGGAGCACATGGGAAAGCAACTCTTGGATCAAGAGAGGTTAACAGAATTTTGCTGCATTATTAAGTCTTAATTTCTCCTTTATTAAGTGAATGCTATGTTGAAAGTTGCTTTTCCTTGAGGGCTTTTCCTGAAAATTGGCTCTCAGCTGTGTGTGCACCATCCCAGAGCATGGATGCCCTCAAAGTGACCCTTCACCAATGCCTTTGCCAGAACCAGACTGGAGCAGCCCTGGGTTTTACTGGGCTCTCAGGGGACCTGGCTGCTCTGTAGGTTGAAAGGCACCAGAGCCGTTCCTCCTGTGGCCAGGTGTGGAAATCGCTGTGTTGAGGTGCTGCTCTATCTCCCACCCTCCTGGGGCCCGTGCAGCAGCTGGCATTTCAAAGCCAGACAATTTCCTGCGTGTTTGTCGCTCGTCTGCCACCTCCTCAGACACCAGGCTGAGCTACAAACAGCTGTAACCCAGGGCAGAGCTGCTTGTGGCTCTGCTGGGGAGACACCAGGTCCTGGGAGAGCCGGTGTGCCAGGACACGTCTGGTTTTATATCCCAGAGCTCTTGCTGAGCCCACAGACTGTGATTAGAGCGTGTCTTCCGTGCATCATGCATGCCCAGCTCCATCTACATTTTCCCTGGGACTGCCATTGCCAAGATAAATCCTGCTTTTCTCCCCACCACTGCTCACCATGCTCGGGGCTGGCGGAGCGTTTAGCTCTCCCCTCCAACACCAGTTCTCATTACAAGTCTCTGCATATTTAAAGTTGTTGTGTTGTAAAATCAGGAGAAGAAACAAGTCCCTGTGAATAATTTACAACCTCACCCAGGCAAAATTAAAAATATATTTTACCATCAAAGGTCTTCCCTATTTCGAATTTCCATGGATGTGAATGGCAAGAAAAAGAGGAATGTCAGTGGAAAAAAAAAGTAAACCCACAAAAAAAATCTCACTTTACTTGGCTGTCTTGGGGTCTGTAAAACATGGTCCTGAAAAGTGAATTCCTCAAAAAAAAGCAGTTTATCTTTACCCAGACTTCATCAAGGCCTGATGAAAGCAGTCACTTGTGCTCTTCAGTGCTTGGAAATCTCCTTTCTCTCACATTTCTTGCTGACTGAACGGACTTGTTTGGACTGGAAGAGCAGCCCAAGGATCTTTGAAGGAAATTACCACACAAAGGCCATTTGAATTCAGGGGAACTGTGCCAATTTACCTACCACCTAATTGGTGCATGAATCATGTGCACACATCTAGTCTCATCCCAGTGTCTGCAGAATGCTCTGGGAACAGGCAGATGGCCGGAAATTCCTCAAAGTTCACTACAAACATGGCATTGTGGCAAGGCTGGAGGTGAGGGACATTAGAAGGAGCAACAACAACAAATTCTGAGGTAAAGCTGAGCCTTTAATAGGGCAGAATCCTTCTAATAGATAGTAGTTCTTGGAAGAAAAGCATTGAAATGAAAGAAAGCCCCACCCCAAAGGGGGAAAAGAACTGTAAAAATACTACAGAGTGGGAGAAAAGAACCAGAAGCAAATATCAATAGGAGCTGCTGATTTTCACTCCTCCAGTGTTCAACAGTCACTACTCAAAATGTTCCTGCAGCACCACCAGCATCACCCGCTCAGGAGTTCATGGCCCGACAGGGCTCTCCCTGATGTCATCCCTGACACATTCTGTGCACACACAGACCTCTCTGCAGCCCTTGCATACACATTTTGGATTTTACTGAACTGCTGGTTTTTTAGAAGTCTGTTCCATGTTAATGCATTCAGCCTTCTGGCCATCTCTTCCCCTCTGCTCACGCTCCCTGCCCAGCTCCTTGGACTCCCTTTTCCTGGAGCTCTTTAAAATTCCTCCAGTTCCAGCAAGAAAGGATGTTTTTCCCCCTGTGTTTGTTTTCGTCCTGTAAAAAAGAGGGATGAACACATTCTGTTGTGAAGGTGAGGGCAGTGGTGCAGGGCTGGCAGGACAGTCCCCCAGCTGTGGGACGTGTTTCTCCTGACACACACGGTGGGCAGAGCAGCACGGGGGCTGCACTCCCACCTCACACTCTGAATTCATCTGCAAAGGCTCTTTGTACTCTGGGGACACAGAGGGGCTTTGGGAGGGGGAGCTGCAGCCTGGCCTGTGCCCCCACTGAACCACCATGGTTTCAGAGCCACAGGGGTGCTCAGATGGGAAAGGACCACAGTGGAGTATATGGTCCAGCCTCCCTGCTCTAGCAGGATCATCCCAGAGAACATGGCACAGGACTGCAGCCAGCTGGTTCTGGAATATCTTCTGTGAGGGACACTCTGCATGCTCTCTGGGCAATCTGTTCCAATGCTCCCAAGAAAGAACTTCTTCCTCATGTTCAGGTGGAACTTCCTGAGCATCAGTTTCTGCCTGTTCCTCTTGTCTTCGTGGCTGGCACCACCAAGATGAGCCTGGTCCATGCTCTAGGCACCCCCTTTTAGATAATTATACTCATTAATGAAGTCTCCTCTCAGTCATCTCTTCTTGAGACTGAACAGCCCCAGCTCCCTCAGTTTTCCCTCGTAACAGGTGCCCCAGTCCCGTAACCATTGCTGCAGCCTCTGCTGGACTCACTCCAGGAACTTCCTGCCAAACCAGACACATTTCCAGCACCGCCCAGTGCTTTCACCACCCCCCACAACCTCCCCCATCAGAAAACAGCCCAGGCTGCCACCTACCTCCCAGGGTGGCAGAGATGAGGAGGTGGGTGCCGTACTTTTTGATGATGGTATCAATGAACTGCTGCGTGGTGGGTCTCCGGCCCAGAAGGCGGATGCTCCTCTGGAACTCAGGCATCAGGGGCAGTGGGTTATGGAGCAGGTCCCTCCGCTCGATGGCTGTATTCCTCACCTTCCAACGGGCAAACTCCCTGTGCCACAACACAGGAACACAACAGGGGTGAGGCTCCGAGTCTGGAGGGGCAGGGAGAACCACAGGGGCAGGAAGGGAGGATGGAGAAGGGGCCAATCCTGTTGGACACCCCACATGGATACACACGTGAGGCCACAAGGCTGGACAGAGGGGAAGGGAAGGAGAAGAGGAAAAGTGAGACATTATTGCACAATAACGATACCCTATGAGGATCAGGCTGGTGAGGAGGTGCCCCTGGAGCCAACAGAGGAGTCTGGCAGAGAACTGGACCTCCCTAAAACAAAAGCAGGCTGGTCCTTTCACCCTCCCACACTTTGGGGTCTTGCACTTCTCCATAAAGCAGCAAATTCTGGTCTCTGTCAGCAAATGAGCTGGTCTAGACCACAGATCTAGCCCAAACTGACCATTGTTATATCCCTGCTGCCCACAAGCCTTCCTAGCACACTTTCACAAAGCAAAGCTGAAGAAAATACATTTTCTCCAAACACCTTCATCTTTCAGCACTAGGAGTAAGGCAAAAGAGCATTTTGGAAAACAATTTTTGAGACAAACCATGTGAAAGGATGGATTCAGATATAAGCAGAGTCCAGGATGAAACCAGAGGTTTTGTTTGTGTTTTAGAAAACAAAACCAAAGTGATTCGCAAATCCATGCTTTTAAACTCAGAGCAACTGAGAAAAAAAATAAAGCTAATGTTTGCAAAAGCAGTTCTTTATTGCAGGTATCCATTTTGAAATGACACAGAGGGAAATGCCTAGAGAAAAGCTTGCACACCTGCAATCTAAAAATCAGGCCTCTGAAACATCACCAGCTGAGCACCTGAAAAATGAGAAACCTATTAATGTCTTTCAAAAAATATTGAGCAAAGCCTTCCTTAAAGGAGATGATATTATTTATACCCATTCTCCTACAATGCACCTGCTCTGTCTTAAGCTGTCTCCTAGATCATCAGCTCACAGGCTTCTGCATCACTTTCCATTCACTTATTCCTGTAACTTGGGTTTAGGACAAACATTTTATTCAGATTACAGGTGTTGTGGCTTAACCCCAGCTGGCAACTCAGCCCCACGCAGCCACACACTCCTCCCAGAGAGGAAGAGAGTCAGAAGGGTGAAAGTGAGAGAACTCATGAGTTGAGATAAACAGTTTAGCAGATAAAGAAAAAGCTGCACGGGCAAACAAAGCAAAACACGGAATCCATTCCCCACTTTCCATCGCAGTCTGGAGTTCAGCCATCCCCAGGACTCCAGCAGAGTGACTGGAGAAGACAAACTTCCTCACTCTGCACATCCCACTTTCCTCCTCCTTCCTCAGCTTTATAAGCTGAGCATGATGTCCTATGGTGTGTGATATCCCTGGGGTCAGCTGGGGTCAGCTGTCCAGGCTTTGTTCCCCTGCACCTCCCTGTGCATCCCAACCTCGTCCCTGGGTGGGGTGGGATGAGAGGCAGAAAAGCCTTTACCTGTGTAAGCTCTGCTCAGCAGCACCCCTGTGTTATCAGCACTGTTTCCAGCAAAATGCAAAACACAGCCCCACACCAGCCTCTATGGAAAAAATTCAGCTTTATCCCAGTGTTGCAGAAGAAATTTAGTAACGGTGTTCTCTGGGAATAGTCTTGTTTAGCATTAGTGTGGCTCAGCAGTAGCAGCTAAAGCAGAGGAAGCCTTCATGTGCAAGAGCTGACCAAAACCAAACTTCTTTGAGAAAATTAATGCTGCCAACAAGGAATGAGATGAATTCAGCAGATGTGAGTGGAAGGAAGATAAGGACCAGGAGACCATTCCAAGAGAATGAAGTAACTTCAGAAGAAGGCCAGCCCAGTGACCAGTAAACACAGTAAGAAGTTAAGGGACCACTGATCAGACTTAAGGATTTGGGGTTGGATTTGAGGGCTGGGTGATTAGATGGTACAGGTGTAATTCTGAGGCATGAATTGGGATAGGGGTCCTCTCTGAAGGCACCCAGCTCAAACTGCAACCCAGGAAAGACTAATTGGAAACCTTCAGGCAGACTTGGCATTCCCAGCAGGATCCTGGGGTCAAATCTGCTACTGTGGCTGGTGTGGAATAATCCATAACACCCAGTCCAAACCAGGAATAACAACGCCTGGCACTGAGGCAGCACTTCCCATCACGGTGTGTCCACCCAGCACCACAATCCTACCTGGCTGGCAGAGACCCTGACACACAGGCAGATTTAGGAGACTCAGTTGCAAAGCCAGGATCACAAACCAGATCTTTTCTGCCCAGGTTGATTCTATACTCAGTCCACTCCATGTGTGTTAGGTTCTTTGATTTAATGTAATTATGCAGGTATTTATTTTGATTGTGCCCCTTCACAACACTCCACGCTGCTTGACAGCAGTTACATTCATCAAAACAGCGAAGTGCCAGCTATTTATTTCAAGATATCTCCTTACACCTGAGCTAATGCTCCCTCTGTAGTTCCTTGCTTTCACAAGCCAAGTCAAAATGCCAAAACAAAACACACCTCTTACAACGTTACAAGAGTCATTAATGTCAGACCTTCCAGTCTGAAGAAACATCCATCTTTCCTAGAAAAACCTCGGTCTAAAGGCAAAAAATACCCCCATACAACAGGTTCTTAACACAAGGAGTGACTGAAACAGATCACTGGCTCCCAAGCTGTCTGCAGATAACAAATACGTCACCAATGTATCCCCTTCATGGAGCAGAGGGTGTTACTTGCTGTTCCAGAATTGTGTAAAAGTTGATTTTAATGATAGATAAAACTTTGAAAGTAAGACAAATAGTTTCTCTCTGATGCTACAGAGAGGTTTCTCTAATCATTCCAGATTAGAGTTTCAATCCCAGACCTTGCTACACAAGGAAATCCCCTTTGAGGAAGGAATGGTCCCTTCAGCAGTCACACCGCATGGGAAGAGGCAGAGCTGGATACTCAAAGACGGGCAAGGTTTTGTAATAATTAGACATGCCCCTGTTCCCATCAGAAAGATCATAACTAGCAAGCATAGGAAGAATGCCATCTGTGCTTCCTCTCCAAACAGATGATTATTGCTTCCTGTAAAACTCAAGCACACATTCAGATTCCTGCTTCCTGCAGTATCCATAAAGTCAGGAGGGACCAGAGCACTCCAGAGCCAGCATGTTTGCAGAAAGGGCTGAGGGAATGTTTCACGTTCCCAAGAAGGTACAGAGAGTTTGGTTTTGCTGCTTTGTAATAGATAATTTAGCAGCAAAGACCATAGAGTTGAAACGTACAACTGGTCAGGTATCTGACCCCTACTGATCCCTGTTCTCTTTCAGAGAAGCTGTGGCTGCCCCTGGATCCCTGGCAGTGCCCAAGGCCAGGCTGGACAGGGCTTGGAGCAACTTGGGACAGTGGAAGGGGGCCCCGTCCAGGGCAGGGGGTGGGACAAGATGGTCTTTAAGGTCCTTCCAACCCAAACCATTCCAGGATTCTGTGATATATCAACACCCAGACCATGGGCGTGTCTCCATTCAGGGTGTGGAGATGGACAGGGCAATCTGGGAAGTGATGGGCAATGAAGGCAGGAGAAGTCAGGAACGGAGAATGAAATTTTGATAAACGATGTGTCCGAAGGGAAAGTGGGTTCATTTTTTACGGCAGATCCAACATCACCTCATGACACCACTGGCAGGAGGCAAAAGCAGGAGTTTAAAAGAAATCACTGTCATATCTTCAGCCTTTCCTGCTGCCAATGGACAGTCCCAGTCCCTATTCATGCAGTAGATGAGCCCTGAGCAGGATCCACCTCTAAAGCATGATGGTGAAGGAGACTTTTCCCACACAGTTGTTACTGATGCCATCCCTCCCCAGGGCTTCCTGCTCCCAGGGCACATCAGGGAGGTGAAAGCCCAGCTCTGCTGTACTCTCCCTATGCTTGGATGTGTGGCTTTCCCAGCTGATGAGAAAAGCTGAGCAAATATGTTATGATGAATAATTTATGCAACTAACTTAGATGTTTATCTTCTGCTCATAGAATATCCATGAACTAGTTGCAGTTCCCTCTAAGTTATGCATTATTTGAATTTACTTAGTGACATTTTTCAAGCTTTTTTATAGGTTTTGCATAGCACTTGGCTGTTTTATTTTTTTGTGTGCTGTTGATTCATTGGGATTGAAATCAAAGAAGGGTTAAGTTTGGAAAGGAACACCAGTAGGGTCAACTGCTCCAACCTCAGTGGTCAAGCAAATGATATGGTCTTGTTAAGCTTCCTGTTTAATGTCCAAAAAATACATTTTAAACTTGGCTCACTGAATTCCAGTATTTTACATGGAAAGCAAACCTCTTATTCCAGCAATTTTCCAAGCAACCTAGAGAACCCTCTGCTGCATGATGCACCTGAGGCCAAGATTATGGTACCATTTTGGAAAATAGACTTAACATTAATAGATATGGCTACTGAAATCATTTAGAATTATTGAGGTCATAAAAAAAATTATATTTGCAGGGAACAGCATAGATTCGGCCTTAGGGAATGTTCCAGCCTGAAACTCCTGAAGTCTCTGAAGAAACACCTCCAAGAACAGGTTTTCTATCAGCTTTCAACTCTAGATTTAATTGCATTTTCTGCAGAAGCAGAAAATCAGCCCAAATGAATTCAGGGTGCTGGGTTAAGTAAACAATACTCTTGTCTGTTTGTCACCACTGAATCCTTCCATCTGTGAATCTTGGGAGGATTTACCAAGGCCTTGGATTCATGGATAATGGGTGCAAAAGGGCACTGAAACCTTTCCTCACAAAACCATCCTGGGCTGCCTTTCACTCTGCTTCTCAAAGCCACCAGTGGCAGCACAGTCTCTGTGCCACCGCCTGGGACACAGAGGTGAGGCCTCTACAGGTACTGAGGCATTTAAAAAGAGAAATATTGCCCTGTGCATCACTTACTTTCCCAGGTGAAGAAGTTGCAAAGACTTGACCAGGATTAGAGGGGCAGTGTCACACTTGGACATGAAAAGAACCACGCAGACCCAGTTCTTGTCAGGACAGGACGCCAAGGGCCCAGAAAGGACCCGCACTCGTTTATTTATACATTCTTAGAAACCACCGTGGATTGGAGGGTGACATTACCACCCCTCAACCACGTAGGTCAAAGGAAAAATCCACCAAACATCTCCGCCTTAGGAGAAAGAATGAAAACATCTCAGCACGGTTAACAAAACATGGCTTATGTTTACAGAAAGTGCGTGAGAACTCTATCTACAGCATTAAAAACATAGAAGAACTGTAAAACTCGGGCAACAGGGCAGCCCATGGTACAGCTAGGATTGGTACAGATGGGATGAGTACAGAGTCTTCTGACCCTCAGGGGAAATCCCAAGCAAGGACCTGAACTTCGGCCAGCAGGGAAGCTTTGAACGGCTTTGGAAAGATGAGAAACCTCTGAGGAAGGAGGAGGAAGAGTCAGTATCCCTGGGAGAGATGGGATGAGGAGAAACTCTGACCCAAGGTCTAAGTAGTGGCGGAGAGGCACTTGTTGGTGCTCTGTCTCAGCAGGGCTGAGAGCCCAAGGGAATTTGGGGTGTGCCAGGAAATACCCTCCAGGCCAGCACAGGGCAGCTGCCCTCTGGAGAAAGTCCAGAGGAGCTTCTTTAAGGGTTGAAAGGGGTAGGTGGTGCTGAAGGGGGAAGGGAGGTGAGAGGGAAGAGGGATGAGGGGTGAAGTACGGCCTCAGGGAGGCACATGCACACACAAGGCTTTCCTCCCTGTAACAGCAAGGGGACACACCTTATTTGAATAGGGCTGAGAATGAGAAAATACCACCCCTTCAAGCCTGCATTAATGAGCTTCCATCAAGGCCAGTAGTCAGAGGCAGAAGGGGCCACTAGGAATGTCAAAATGCTCATTAGCACTATGACCCCTCTAGGGAAACAGAAAAACAGGGAGAAAACTACTGAAGAGGGAGGAAAAGTCAAGAGACTGGAATAGGTTCATCATGCAGACCCCACTCTGCACCATCAGAAAGGACGGCAGGATCCAAGGGCAGGAGCATCTCTACCCAGGGAGGGAAGTCTGAGGGAGAAAGGCCATCAGAGCAAATTAAACTCCCCATCTTCAAATGGCCAAGACAACCAAAGCATGTGAGGAAACAAGTTCAGCACAGACCTTGGGGGCTGGTGCTCGAAACATAAAAGAAATTAAATGCATTAAATAATGATCAAGACAGACACAGTTTTTAAAAGGAAATAAAATAGCAGAGGAGGAAGGCACTGAACAAAGCGTAAGTAGAACACCCCGAGCCCTCCTGGTGCTGGATGGACATCCTTCCGGGCAGCCAGTGCATCCAAACCCAGTGCACACTCAAACAGGAGCAGCCCCACCCCTCCCTGGGAACGGGGCAAGGACAAGGCACCAGCTCCTTTCTGCTCAATGGCTCTTCACTTTCTTTATAAAATTTATCTTGGAAGTCATCAGCTGCTCCCAAAGGTGATGAGCATTCCTGAAGGCAATGTGCTCTTCAGTAACAGCAGGACACAAACATTATTTCATGCCCTCTCCTTGGCATATTGCCCACATAATTGACTCTGATGTCATCAGGACTCCCTGATGTCAGAGAGATGTTCCCTCGGATTTTGGTGTCTCTACCCCTGTTTTCCTTCAAGCACCTCACCATCATTGAGACAGACATTTTTGGACATGTCTGTGTGTGCTGCAGACAAGTATCAGTAGCTGTCAGAATGAGTGTGAAGCAAACCAGACAGATTTTAGGCCTTGCCTGGGTAAGAAACAAGTTCTGTGTTAGCCCTAAGTCTTCCAGAATCCCTCCAGATGCTCCCACAGCAGAGCTGTTGGTTTGGAGATTTTGTTTTGCTTTGCCTTTCCTTCTTTTCAGCCCAACTGTCCCAGCCACTGGCTGCACAAAGTCCTGGTTATCTCCAGTCCTCAGGATGATGGCTCTTCCAGGCTCCTGTGAGCCCTGCATTCTGCAAACAATGCCAAGGGACAGGGCTTGAGCATGACAACAGCCCTATAATGCTTATCTTGTTCTGCCAGATCAGGGTTTATACAAGTCTGTGTGGGGTATCTGTGATTATGGTGGGGTCAGTGATGTTTCATTTCCAGTCTGTGCCCTCAAAATGCCAGACAGCCCCAGGATGAGCAGTGCAATATTCTTTTTGCACTTTCCTCGGCAGCTTGGCCTCTTCCCTATCTAGGCCAGCATGAAGAAGTCACTCTTCAAAGCTGAGCTTTTCAAAGGACCTACAAGAATTAGTTTCCTGTGAGGGTTTGGCACTCATCCCCCCTAATCTATTTAAAAAACCTCCAGTCTGTAGATTTAAACTAGTTCCAAATTAGACAGAGGCTGAAACTCTGCCATGACAGAGAGAAAAAAAAAATCTAAAAATTTAATTCCAGAAAAGTATGAAAAAGAAATCACTTAAGCTGAAAGTCCGACAGCATTTTGCATAACAACCAGGCAAGCAGACAGGCTCAGTTATGACAGCTGGCAGGTGATTGAGGTAAATAAATTGACTATTGATCTATTGATAAATGCTGTGCTGTCTGCAGCAGGTTTATTGCTGTAAGGGCATTTACCTGCATAGGACTGAACCAAGGAGGGAACAATCAGTGTTAGAATCATTCAGCAGAGTCCTGTGGCAGAAATTAAGCAATGCTGTTGGACTGCTTCCTCCTGCACCTGGCTCCAAAGGACAAAGGAAGAATCTCCTGTTGCTTTTCCCCTTGGTCTGTCCTTTGGCCATGTGCTTGGTGTTGGCTGAGGGGTCTGAAACCTCAAACACTCCCCTTTTTTGGGCAAGCAGTTCAGCCTGCCCCAGAGTTTTGTTTTCATCTCTCTAATCATTTCCTTAAAGATATTAAATTGTTCCAGAGTTGAAAACTCTGATGTGGGCTTTTTTTTTTTTTTGTAGAGAGAGAGAGAGGGAGGTAAAAAATAGGTCCAGAACAACATGATGATTGCAAGAATCAAAAAGAAATAAAATTACTTCAAAGTTAGAGGGATTTCATGTGACTTTAAAAGCCCTTGGTAAACAGGTTGTTCCAGCAGTGAATTAAAATCCAGTCAGACAAACATGATTCCAAGTCTTGTGCTTTCTCTTAGGATAGGACTGCATTTGGGTCTCTTAGGACGTAATTGGTGGGTGCCCAAAAGATCAATTCCTTTGGAAAAAGGCTGGAATAAATTTATCATCAGAGACTCAAGGCAGAGTGATTCAGCACAGGTAACAACAATTTAAAAGATAGGTCATCAAATTTGATCATTATTAAGTTTGCTTATTATCAAATGTGATCATGGCCAGGATGTGGCTGTGGTTCTTAACCCTGACTTCAAATCCAAACACATGACAACATGGCAGAGCAAGTTTCTACCCTTTCACCTGCTTGGGATCACCTCCAGGTCATGGTTTCTGCATCCTCAACAACACACAGTAACTTCTGAACTTCTTCAACGCAGCCTTCATCAGTCCTCTATGGATCTGTTCCCATATCCCCCCAGAGCCAGCAGCTGCAATGCCCTTCACATCTCACCCAGCAAACAGCTTGTGGACATTTGTTCCCCCAGCTCCCCCTGTAATGTTACTTGTGCAGATTTCCTGGCAAAAATCCCACACCTCAGGCACTGGAGAGACCCTTCCCAACACCAGCCTCTGCCACCCTTGGCCACCCCGCAGACGTGCTGCTGAGTGGTTCCCGTGACTGTCAGCACCATCTCAGCTGACAGCACTTCTAAGCCACTACAGTTTCCACCAGGGCTGATGGGAGCTGCTGGAAGCAGGAGTGACATCTCTCCAAGAGCTCCCAGCATTGTTCACACCACCACAGGTTAACAAACATGATTAACAATAGCAAATGTTCTGCTCCGGTGCTGTTTTCTCCCTGAAAGCTCACCCAGACCAGACATGGTTTATTAAGCTACTGAGGAAGCTGTTCCAACAGGCTGCAGGGTCTTGTGCTCCGAGCACTGGGATGGACATCACAGAGACACCCAGTCCTTCACCGTGAATTAGGACAAAAATCACGGGAGATGCAGCCAGAACAGTTCTCCCACTAAAATACCTGACATAGCCTAGAGAAACTCATCTGTGAATCAGGCATTTTGAGTTCTCTGGTTACAAATACAATGACACAGATATTATTTTTCATAGCAGGGTCTCCTGGATTTCTGTTTCTAGGCATTTGACCCAGAATTCATGGCCAAGCTGATCCTGGAATGTCAAGGAGCTGTCAAAAAAAAGCTTTCAAACAGCACTTTTGAAGCCACGGGTGGAAACACTTGAGTCATTTAAGGAATTTTAGATATTCTTGAGGAAAGGTGGGATAGCTGGCATGATTGTAGGTTCTCTTCTCCACACTGCTTTCAACTCCCCCCTGGAACACTCCTTTGCTCAGCACACACTCCTAATCCAGGGGGATGAGGGCACACATCAGCCAACAACAGGCTGGAAGGGGAGCCAAGACACAGCATGTTGAGACAAATAAGGCTGTATAGGGACATGTGGCGTAGGCAGAAAAAAAGCCCCAAACCATTCAGTCTTGTGCTGTAGCGATTTGGGGTAGGGGGAACAAGAAAAAACTATAAATAACCCAAACAAAACAAAAAAAAAGTCAAACAAACCAACCCGACACACAAAAATAACCCAACAAGAAAACCCCAAACCTCAAAACAAACAATAAATCCACAAAACAGCACCCAACAAACTGGACCTTTTCACACTGATGTGTTTATCGGGACTCTAGTAGATCAGAGGATTACAGCCTTGATGAAGCCCCTCCTCTTGTGCCTGAGTAGTGCATGAGAATATTTAAATCTGCTGCTTTTGTAACCAAGTTTGCAATGGAAGACAGGCAGGGAGAGTTTAATTTATGGAGCAGATAACAAATCACCCAGGGGCGACTGGCCCATGTTAAGTCCTGGTAAGCCCTTGTTACCTGATGGACCCTGTCAACAAGCAGTGCCTACCCTGCCCCAAAATTCACCATGTGGATTCAGAGCCTGCCAGCGTTCCTAGGAGCACAACAGCACCAATCAAAGGCTGCAACAAGAACACAGTTTGGAATAAATAATTTCATTAAATTGCACTTGCTTCATTTCCTGAAGATAGAGGTGTATGAGAACCACAGGCTTTTTTTTCCTAATTTTAGCTGTAGCAAGCTGATAACCTCAGCCTGTGACACCACAGCCCCAAACTTTGCTCTGTGCTTATCATGATTCACAGTTTGCTCAGACGAAAAAACTGAGAAATGTCGCCTTGAACCTTAATTCCTCACGTTGCAGGCCAGGGTACCTGGCTGCTGCACTGCTGGCAGCTTAAGCACAGCATTTGTCAATACTGGGAAAGTAATATCAGAAATTTAGCCTTGATTGCCCTTTTTCTCAAAAAAAAAGTACAAAATTTTCTCCAACACAGCATGCAACCATGTTTCAGAACTTGAACTGTTGTCAGAAAATGGAGCCATCACCCCTCCTCCGGTCAGTTGTGCTCCTCACTTGGCAAAGGCTCAAATTCACTGATTTAAGAGAGAAAAAACCCAAAAAATAATGTTTAAATACAAAGCTGCTCCTGCCTCCTCTACCCAGCTGAGTCCTCCAGGTGGTCCCGGCAGAGCCACCCGGGCACAGCTGCCAGGCTTGTGGGCAGACCAGGCAGCAATGGGAAACTGTCCCCTGTCGCCCACCCCTGGGCCCTGAGTCATCCTCAGCTGATGGAGACACCCCTGAGCACCCCAGGCAGGAGCTGGTGGGTGGCTGGGATGCCTAAAGGCAGCCAGCTGGCAAAGGCACCTGCTCCCACCAGGGACCGTTCGCTGCAGGGCAGCTGAGGGGGTTTTGTCCAGGTTAAGTGAAGCGAGGAGGGCCCAGCCCCTTCCCTTCCCTGCTCCAGGACACACGGAGAGGGTGTGCAGGGAAGACAACTTGCAGGGGTGCAGCAGGACAGGCAGACTGAGCACTGCCTGCTCGCAAAGGCACGCCCAGACCCAACAGATGGCCCCCGGCCTCAGAATGGCACAGGGGATGGGATAAGGACTCTCATCCTCTGTCATCTAAGCCATTGCAAGAGGCCTTGCAGGCAGCTTCTGGGAGGACGCGGCAGAGGCAGGAGAGAGTGAGTGAGCAAAAACTGTGTTAAAGTGGTAAAACAAAGACTTCCCTCCCACTTTGATCCTTGCCACTTAATTTCCTTAGTGTTGGGACATTATTTCCTCTGAATTGGTTTAGGAGAAAACAGTGGTTCCTCCTCATGGTTCCTCAGGACACTCAATTCTGTGCCCTCACCCTCAGAGCTGGGGCTCCACACCCCTCTGGTTTCCAAGCTGTGCTGTTCCACTCAAGCCAATGGCCAAGGGTTGCTTTTCAAGCAGTGGCATGCAGCAAGCAGGAATATCCACAGTGGCTGTATGCAGAGGATGTTCCCTCTCAGTATGGGACTGAGATGGTGACTGGGTCTGAAATTACTAGCAAATAGAATAAGATAAGAGGTTAAGGGCTAAAAAAAAATTAGGCTGCGGAGTGTAGCTGCAGCAAAATTTGAGTCATACATAATCAGAGACATTCGCGCTTTGCTCAAGATTAAAAAAGAAAAAAAAGTCCCCAAAAGCCTATGACAGTTCAGAATTTCAGTAAAACTGAAGAAATTTTCTCTAGGAAAAAGGTGACCCATTTCCTCAGACTACATCCCTCTTTAGCAAAAAAACTGAACACAAGCTGTGAGAAAGTCTTGAATATTCCCTGGTTGCTCCAAAATCTCATTTCTACAAAAATCAGTTTTGATGTATTTAATTTTCATTCCTAGTCATGCCATTTCAAACTCAGGCATGTTTTGATGGAGGAAATAAAAAGACTGCAATAAAATAAAAATTCACAAACTCATGAAGAAAGGCAATCTCTTTGCATGCTGCAAAGTGGCCTGCAATGAAAAGATAACCATGCTTTTTATGCAACACTTCATAAAGAAAAAGCTTTATTTTTGTCCTGTCCTAGCCAACAAACAGGGACTTGTGAATGCAAATGCTTTTGTTTCCTGGATCTGTTTGTGAAGCTCTGAGGCACTTGGTTATTCAGGCACATGCTTGGCAATTTCCCAATCATGAGTCATGTTTTCTATAGCTGTTATTTGTGACTTTGATATGTGGATCTCAAAGCACCTTTAAGCAAATGTGTCACTGTAGATGGAGAAGCTAAAGCAGCAGGAGATTAACAACTTTTCCAAGGAAGAGATCCAGAATATAGCACAACCATGAAGAAAATTCACACAGATGTAGAGAGAGGCCAAATTATTACACCAGCAAGGACTAAAGTAGATGGTGGTGTCACGGCTGAAGTTGCTGCCCTGTTTGTCTGCCCAGGGCTCAGTTCATCTCTGCCTCCACACCTCACTCAGGGTGCTGATGATGTGCAAACACAACCCCACGTCAGCTACAGAGAACAGAAGCAGGGCCAGAATCACTAAATCATTAAATTTGGGAAAGATCTCCAAGATCATCCAGTCCAGCAATCAACCAGCAGCACCACCACCACATTCACCATTAAACCATGTCCTTAACTGCCATATCCACACAGTTTTTGAACCCTTTCCAGGGATGGTGACTCCACCACTTTCCTGAGCAGCCCCTCCAAGGCCTGTTGTTCCACAGTTCCTAATACCTAAAACCTCCCCTGGTGCAACCTGAGGCCATTTCCTCACATCCTGTCAGAAATATGTCTATTAAAAATCACCACTGCACAGATTCCCAGATGTCAGCCCTTTATGGAGGACACAAAAGCCATGTGCAAGCAGTGGAGCGAGCTGGAGTCATGCCACAGGGAGGGTGTTGGACCTGATCAGTACCAAAAGTGAGAGGGATCGGATGCACACCCCTGGCACTGAGCATCTCCCAGGTGGTGGTGTGGGAATCCACTGCCGAGTCTGGGTGGGAACTCCTGGAGGGTTGGTTCTTCCCCTCTCTCTTGTGCTGCTCTCTTTCATGGCAGACTTCTTGGCTTGTGTTGAGTTAAAATACAGGATCCTTCTGAGGATGAACATTCAGTCTGAGGGCATCAGATGCTGCAGAAAAGCTGAGGAGAGACCCCAAGGTGTCCCTGCCTGACGCAGAGGATTGGAACTGAGTGATCTTTAAGGGTTCTTCCAGCCCAAACCATTCTGGGATTCTGTGAAAAACCTCCCCTCATGGCTGTTTCAGGAAGGGAGGACTGGGCAAAGTTAAATTACCAGCTCCTATTCTAATTCAAGGTACACACACACCTGAGTTAGGGATTATGTACTATTGCACATCTGAGCCTCTGCTCCCAAAGAATGAACTGGACTCCAGAATTTAGAGACACATGCATGTGTATATATTTATCTACTGAGCAAAACAACAATATCTGCAATGCTTTTTATTTGCCTTCTGTGTTTTGAGATTCAAAGACATGTATTTTCTGGCTTTCCCCTGCAATCCTAAAAGACAGCCTATTCTTACTTTTTAAATGGAAGTTGTGAGTTATACAATTATATGACTCAAGCCTGGAGTGCTTAAAGAAGACAGGAAAAAAGCTAATGTGAATCCCCCAACTCTTACAAATACCGGAGGAACAGAAAATACAAAGCAGTATCTTTGCAGTCTAGTGGAGAGCGGGTCCTGATCTTTCCTCCTGCTGACTAGAAACCTCACAATCCCCAGTGCCTGAGCAAGTGCTGGGAGGAAGAGGGACAGAACAGCTGCCTCCTTGCCCTGGCCCAGGTCATTATCCCTGGGATACAGCTCTGCCCTCTCTGGCCTAGGATAAACCCCCAGAGTTGCTGAGTGATGCTCCAGCCAGTGGGATGCATTTCAGCACTTCCCTCTACACTGAGGCATCCAGCTTTCTCCTGCTTTTTGGTGGAGTTCCTTTCCCTCCTCATGATTCCCCGCCTCCCTTTCTGTTTTTCTCTCCCGCAGCTCCTGCAGTGTGCAGAGCAGGACAGACGTAGGGTCCTACACACCATATTCTGTGGCAGGACATAGAACCTGATGTAAACTTATCCCAACCCGAAAACCTAATGGAGGGCAGGGAGGCTCCTAAAACTGTGGGAGGAATAAATTATCCGGCTCTGTGCAAGAGCAGCACCCAGAGGCCTCCACAGCAAGTGCATGTTTATCTCACTGAGATCTGTCCCTGCACCAGCCCTGCCTGTCCCTGCTCCTTCCACTGCCACTGCCCAGCCCCAGCTGCTGCCGAATCCCATCTCCAGACACAGGGAGAAGCGGCCCCACGCTGAGGGGTCCTTGTGCAGCTCTGATATTGTTCCTGGTTTAACTTATTCCCAACAGGAGAGGCACGGGGTATTCCCACCTCCCCTGCCCGTCTCTCCTTGCCCCACCTATCCCTGTCTCTGGACGGGCATGTGGTACCTGTATTTAAAGCCTCAATCTTCCTGGGCACTGGACCGTGCCCAGCAGCGCACTCATCGCTGGGGCCGAGGTTCACTGACTGATTGTTTTCTGATTCTATTTGGCATTTTATCCTGGCTGCATAGAAAACTTATTATAAAATCATATTTGTGTTCCATAGATTATATCTGTGGCTCACTGCGGCGGGAGTGCGGAGCATGACAGGCGGAGTCGGAGACCAAGGTGACAGGGACCGAGCTGCAGAGCGGTCGTGGTGCTTGCAGGGGACAAAACAAGAGCCCCTCGGTCAGCCATGGGTTATCCCAGGGGTGGGATGGGTGGAATAACTGTTAATAATTAGCTGTTGCAATTCTCCTGGCCAGATCCATGCCATTTGCCACAAATAAATGTTCTAAACACATAATAGTTTCATATTAAATGACTGCAGCAGTTCCCACTGCTATTAAAAACCTCTTGGGCTTTCCTCTAGATAGTCCCAGCTTAGAACTGCTGCTCATTTGCACCTGTATAGAGCCCAACAGCCTGTGATAGAACCAGAGAAAAGTATTATTTAGGATTTTGGTTGTTCCTTGGGTTCTGGGAGCAGTCAAGACCAGGGAGATGCAGACTGCAAAGAGAGCACCCCCAGTGTCCCAGAGATTTAGGACTTCAGTGCTTCAAATGGAAGTGTGGGGGGTGGGAAGCTGTGACCCTGATGGGTCCTTTTAGTGCCATATTCCGTGAGTTGTCATGCCAGGTGCTCAAGCCTCTCTGCCTTTCCACCACCTTCCATGTGAGCCAAAAACACGGCGTACTGCGAGTTCGGCTGGAAGACACCCTTGGAGTTGCATATGGCACAGAAATGGAGGCAACCATCCCTTCCAGCCATGGTTTTCCCATGCTCCTCCCAGCTCCATTCCCTGCTCACCTCCCGGCCGTGCACACAGGGTGTGACTGGTGGCACTCAACCTCCGTCCCCTCGGCCTCTCTCTTGGGGAGAACTAAACACGCAGACTCGCATTCTGTCAACTGCTTGGCAAAAACATTCCCTAAACAGGGAAGGTGTCCTCAGAGAAAGGTCAAGGACAAAAAGGAAGTTTTACCTCTAGAGAAACAAACAGACATAGCTTCTTTGAGAGGTGGAAAAATGTTCCAGCCTCCTTCTCTCCAGAGTTGTTTCTGCTCTCTAGAATATTTCAGGAGGGAGCTCCTCTATTTCCCCCATTCCTGAGCACAGACAGATCTGCTGGATTTTCCTGCCCACTTCAGCTAAAAAAAAAAAGAGGTACCCCCTTGTTCACAAGTTCATCACAAGATGCTGGTGGTGCCAGAGGCTCCACATCAGTGGAGTTGGAACAACCCCTGTGTATCTCTTCATCTCACTGACTCTGTTCCATTTCAGCCTCAGCTGAAATTGGATCTTTTGTCTCTCCTCCCTTGCCTGTGACTCTTATTTTCCCCCTCATCCTGTATCTGCTGCTATTTATGACTTATTCTCTGTCCCTGTCCTATTTAATGCTGCAGAATGGTTGGGATGATGGTTTCTGTGGACGGTAGGAGAAAGCAGAGGGATCCTGTCCTTCTCTCATCACAGAGGAACTGACTGAGCATGTCCCAGCATCGTGGGAGATGGGAATCCCACAGCAGCCCCCTGAATTCCTTACTGCCCAATACTGTGGGATGCCATAGTGCCCTGGAGACACCGTCAGGGAGATGGTTATAGGGATTCTGGGCTAAAGCAAGGAGCCTCTGGGACGTGGGGCTCCTCTCCACACAGTGAGCTTGGTGCACCCCTTGCTCCAAAAGGGCTGAATGCCCTTTCCTGAGCAAGCAGCTGGGATGTTATACCTGCCATCGTACAGTCTTCACCCAAGCTCTGGAATGCCCACAGGTCCTCTGGTCTCACCATCTCAGGAACCCCTGGGATGTGCAGGAGTCAGAGCAGCAAGACACGAGTGTCTCTGCGAGGCTCCTTCCTACACTGGGATTTTTTTATCACGCGAACGCCACGCTGCAGCTGGTTCTGGGAAGTCTTCTGCCCACACACTAAATAAATTCTGGTGTGGTGCTCTGCTTCTCTATGGAAACCGTACCCTGCATTTCTCTCCATAGGATTTTTCTCATTTCAGGCTCCATAATAAATTAACGAGAAGATGTTTTCTTTACACCAACCATAGAAGAGACACTTTTCTGTACTCGATTAATCTTTAGTGATCTATATTAAATATTTATCTGAAGAAACGAGGCCTGTATTGCAGCAACATTTTCTATTATGAGACTTTATCATATCAAAAGATATTTTCCTGGTGCTGGCTCCTTCATCTGTACCCAGCCAGCATTTCCAACGGAAGGGTAACTTTTTTTCCCCTTTCTCTCCCAATGACCTTTTCCCTCCATAACAAGCTGCTGATATGTTAGAATTTACTGGGTTATAAACATTTTTTATCGAGTAGGAGGGAGCTGGGTGATTTGGCACCAGCCTCGCTAATAAAACCCAGGGGAGAGGCTGCAATGTTTGACTCCAATAAAGGCCTGGAAGGAGCTGCAACCCTCTGGGATGCTGGTCACGAATGACAGCGGGAGTCGGGGAGTGTCAGTCATGTAACTTCTCTCTGCTGAGGCTCTTTTGGAAGGAGTCCAGCTCGCTGGCACAGGAAAGGGAGCTGGGAGGGACCTGGTAAAAGACTGCTCTGTTCTTCCCCAGTATTTCCGAAATGGTGTGATTTATCACATGGAGCAGTGAGCTGGGATCCCTAAACCCTCCTGTGCAGCAGCTGTGAGGTGGGGATATACTAAACAGTTGGGATAACTCAGAAGGGATGAGGACCTTGGTGCAGGGGTCAGACACTGGTCCCGCAAGAACACAGAGAACTCAGATCACAGTTTGATTTTGAATAAGTGGATGGATTTTCCTGCCTGAGGTAGACCTAGCACTGGCTAGAGATAATCAGAGTTTAGGCTGATCTATTGAGGCAGTACCAAAAGGAAACCCAGATGCAGGATTCTGCTTGTGGCATCAGGTCCTGAACAAAACCACAGCAAAAAGAGATGGTCCAAGTTCACCAAGAGCTCCAAACCTTCCACGTCTGCCTCCCTAGGGAGTGGAGCTTTAACTGGTCAATAACTAAAATACCATAAGCCTGAATAAATCATCTCAGGACTAGATATACACACATTATAAATGTTTAGCTCTGATGATATATGACTGAGCTGTTATTCTGACAAATAGCTGGTGAATAATATATCTGATGAACTGCATAATATTTTACTAATGATTAATTTATTCATTCGAAACAAACAAACAAAGCCCAGCCTTTTTCTCTGCTATCCTAAAGAACTCTAATGGCTGCAAAGAGCTTTGAGAACCCTGGATGAGCCGTGTCTGTTATTTCTCCTTTCATCATTGTGTATTTCTCGTGATTTATTACCAGGGAAAATAAATTCATGGCCTGTGTTATGGACGGCTGCATTTCAGATTGTAGCAGATTCTGTTCAAAAATTCCTGATTCTGTAATGCCCTCTAAAATCTACAGGAATTCGGTACATAGGCAGTTATTTACCCTCACAATGTGCTTAAATACCTTTTTTAAGCCTGGGCGAAGATTATCTGAAACATCTTGCCTGAAGGAATGTCATTTGGGATACTGTCCCTAGGGTTAGCTACTACAGGATATTTACTACAGGACAGAGGTCTGTGAGATTTAGTTGAGCATTGCCCTGGCTGTGCTTTTCCTTCTCCCTCACTCTCAATCCCATTCAGAAATACAATTTCTGTGAGGT
This sequence comes from Oriolus oriolus, assembly GCA_013400235.1. Taxonomy (NCBI): domain Eukaryota; kingdom Metazoa; phylum Chordata; class Aves; order Passeriformes; family Corvidae; genus Oriolus; species Oriolus oriolus. Next base: position 921,654 of record VXBT01007528.1, read on the forward strand.
CTCAGAGAAGATAAAGGACCAAAGAGCAAGCACACTTCCTCAGAGCTGTCCTGTGAGGGTGGGCTGATTGATTACAGATTGGAGGCTGTTCCAGCTTCCCTTCCTAAATGAAAAATTGAGAGCTCTTAAAAATTGAATAAAATACACCATTCTGAGAAGGATTTCCACTGGCATGAGCACAATAGGAGGTAGTAGTGAGTTGCTCAATATTTCTGTGTGCGGTGGCTAATCCATTCCTCCTCAGTCCCTGTGCACTCTCCCCGTGGCACCTGAGGATAACTCATCTGTAATTGGTAAGGGCTCCAGTTCTGTGTCTCCAGACAAAGCTTAAATCGCTCACGTTTGGGAGAGCTCCAGCTTCAGCTGTGGCTGGAGCTGCCCAGGAGAGGATTCCTTTTAGTAGCTACTTTCAGGCCTGCAGAATCTCTCTTTGTTCCATGTTGGAGCGATCTGGAACAGCTTGTAATGTTTTCACTAGACAAATGTTTGTCAAAATAGCTCGTTTCTTAGCTCTCTTGCTCTCACCACAGTCACTGGTGACCAGAGAGGCACATATCAAAAATATGTTGAACCCAATTCATCAGCCTGAAACACTCTACCGCTAACAAAATAAAGCATTTTGACAAAACCTCACTATGGAGAAAATGTTTTTCTACCTCACTGAGACAATTTTATTGCACCTCAAATACAAAGACTTCGCCATTCTGTTATTTGTTTTCCTGCACCCTCGTAGAATTTCATCAGTTCCACTCCCCTTTCAGTGCACAATCCCTACCACTATGAGTGAAAATCCTACTTCAGTGTTACAAACACTTGCAAGACCTCGACAGGGAGCTGAGATACCTCCATGCCCGCTCACAGACAGCAACTGTGCATAGAAAATCTTCTCCTTTGGATGCTCACTCACAATTGTGCAGGAGATGGTCATCAACGGAGCTGATATGTTCAAGGGGGAGATAAAGTGCTGTCTTTATTTTAAAGACTTGATCCAAATATCTCAGTTCCCCAGAGTGAAAACAATAAACTTATTTTTATGACTCTTCTGCAGGAGAAAATTAAGTCCAAGTACAGTTGGCAATTATCCTGTAAGCTTATTATATAGTAGCACTCAGAGTCTTGTGCACTCTTGGTTCCTCTTTTTTTACATGCTGGAAGAGCTGGTAATTTCTGTCCCTTATTACAGAGTTATTTCACAGGGAAGCATTCTCAGATTTCATTTAATCCAATGCAGGCTGTGCAAGATGCTGCAGACACCTCAGTAGCCGTGTGCATCTCGAACATCAATGGTTCTGAGTGCCCGGAGTCACTTATGAGCGACCAGCAGAGCCCTGTTTGCTCTGTCACCTCCCCACCCTTCAGTGCGTGTGGCTCCTAAACAGAATGGTCCAGCCCGAGTACACCTGCACGGGGAAGGTAAATAACAGTGGCCATCCCTCTCCATCTTTTCACACCAGCGTCCCTGGTTTCGTGTCTGTAAACATCCCAGGGATATTGTTGTGGATGCCACAAGTGGAAGTGTCCTGGCGGTGTCCAAGGCCAGGTGGGACGGGGCTTGGAGCAGCCTGGTCTAGTGGAAGGTGTCCCTGCCCATGGCAAGGAGTTGGAACTGTTTTTTTTTTAAGATCCCTTCCAACCTAAAGCATTGTGTGATTCTGTGATGAATGAAGAGCCCTTGGGGTGGTGCGTACACCCATAGAAATACTGGAACTATTCGTTTCAACATTGAGAGGCTTTTTTCTCCTTTCAGAGCAATTCAGTTCATCTGAGATCATCAAACAATCAGCAAAACTTCAGTTGTGGCATTGCTGACTTAGCCACAAGTGTCTGTTCCCTGTGCAGTCCTGTGGTAGGATGGAAGATTCTGGAATATATTTCTCCCTGGGTTTGCAGTGCTATTGCTCTGTGGCCTGCTCTCCCTGCTTATGCACGCTGAGGAAATTTGCTATTATGAATCACACCACAAAACTACCTTCAAACTCAAATTTAATAACCTAAGTATTATGAAGATCAATATTATGGTTATTCTCATTCATATGATTAACACTAATATAATTTGGGGAAATATTTATGCTGCAGTAGTGACTGGAGACCTGGATTAAGAGGAGATCCTCGGCAGCTCCACAGAAGAAAAGACACCATTGTCTCCAGATGGGCACTCAAGTGCAATACTCCATCTCTGAGTCTCCATGGGCTTGGATATTTTATGTAAGTTACCTAATAAGATAACAAACCAGCCTTACAATCCCTACAGCCACACTGGTGACAGTTTGAAAATCATGAGTCAAGCTCAAAAAAAGAATTAAGAGATCGGTTTTAAAATTCATGAGACTTTTAAAATCTGATAAACTTCAGGGGTTTTTTTCTTCTTTTTTTTTTTTGCTTTCTGCTTTCTGAGTATGTAGGAGTCGTATTATCTAGTTTTCCTCTGCAATTATGAGGGCCGTAAACTTACTTTAAAAATTGAGTTGAGACATTTACATAATCACAGGACTCTGAAAGTGTGGGCTTTGAAGAGACATTAAATAGTCTTGAGATACAGTTCATCATGTGACTTGGCAACACTCGTTGCTGAACAGTACAGCACAGACTCCAAATATCAAATACTCCCAAGGAACAGAGAGGAGTCTTTTATGGGTGGGAGGGGGGAATCTGACACTTTCACAGTCTGCACATGAATGGGGGAGAAGGGGAGGAAAACAAGGAGAACCAGGAGTGTGGGACTATTCATTTCACTTTAATCAGAGATGAAGCTAAAAAACTTTTTGTCTTATTCCTGTATTTCCTGCTCGCTCTTAACCATGCAACACATGCTTTTCCCTGTGTACCAAGCTCTCTGATTAGCCTCACCCTGGCTGTGCACCTGCACTCCCCAGGGACAGCCCCAGACATTTGGAGGGGGGTTAAAAGTAATGTTATTTCTGGGGTTTTCGCTCAAGAGCTGGAAGCTAACACTGAAATATTTAACGCTGAATATTCGACGGGCAGGTTTGCCTTTTCAGCAAAGGAAATAACCAGTATGAGAGAAAGGGGAGGGAAAGCAAAGTGAGGCTGGGCAGGGGTGCATGGGCTATGAAAACACCTTTCAGGGATGCATGGATAATGAAAACAATTTTGCAGGGATGCACAGGCAATAAAACACCTTTGCTCCCCTGACATAACACAGCTTCTTCCACCCTCAGGTCACCATGGAGTGGAAGTGTCCCTCACTGGTCAGTGCATCCTCATCCAACCTGAATGCCCCAAGCGCTCCGTGATGCTCAGATCTCAAATCAGTGCTCAAACCCAGCCCATGCTCCAGCAGAGCTGCCAGTCACCATGAAACCTCTGTCTGCAGCTTGCAAAAAGGCACTTTTATTGCAGAAAGGACAGGCTGCCAGTGTCAGGACACATCACTGAGTCAGAGACTGGTCCCAGCTGTAAGTTGCAGGGGAACTCTTCCAGTGGCTTTTCCATGACACTCACTCAGGGGAATGAGAGGTCGTAGCAACAGCAGGCATTTTTGAGCCTCCAGACCCTGGTGAGAGCACAGCCATCAAATAGGGTTCTCCTTCAACAAGCCTTGTGCATCCCTGGGAGATGGAGAGTATCCAGAGGCTTTTCTTTAACTGGTCTCTAAAGTGCCTGGCTGTTCCCTACCCTTGCTGGAACTGATGGCCGGAGAAAGCCGGGTGTGGGGTTTTGGGCCAGCAAGTGTCAATGGGTGCATTAAAGGAGTCCCTTCACTTTGGGCTAAGGAACTCCAGGAGGCAAAACACCTCCTGCCTCAGTCCCAGAGCAATTTCCATGCTGCTGCCTAAAACGTGCTGCGCACCACTGGCAGGTTCAATCTGGCAGCTCTCACACCTCCAGACATTTGTCCACGAGCAAGGGCTGTGTCAGTGTGAAACCTGGCCCTTCAAGGCTGCAGGAAAGCCCTGAGCAACTTGATCTCATGGATGGCATTCCTGCCCATGGCAAGGTGTCCAGACTAGATGATCTTTAAGGTCCCTTCCAACCCAAGCCTTTCTAGGTTTCCACGATTCTATTTCATTCTGTCGTAGCACAGCTTTTTCAGAATCTCTCTCCAAAAAAGCTCTTTCATTGCAAGCAGAAGCACAGGCTGGCTTGACCTGATTGAGAATTTGATGGAATGGCTTCCTCTCCCGGCTGCTCACCCCTCTGCTGGGAGCCATCTGCACATTAAAGCAGATGTTGGTTGCACTCAGGTCGTGTTTCCAAGCTTTCTTTTGTAGCCATAAGGACTAGAGACTCTTCCCTCCCTGCCTGCACTCATTTCTTAATTAAAGCTTAAATTCTGATGTCGTCACATGACTGTAGGAGCAGATCCCCAGGCAGGCATTTAGTGCTCTGTGTTGTCAGCGGGACTTTGATTTAGAAGCATCACAGATCCTTTAGAGGATCCCGTCCCTCTGGAAGCCCCAGCCTGGCCCCGCTGGCAGCTGCCACTGCCAGACCTCAAGGCTCCCTCTCAGGCAGGTGCTGGAACAGGTCAGAGGCTTTCCCACACCACAGAGCGTGGGGATGGGGAGGATCTCTGTCTTCTTGGAATGGTGGGTCCAGAGCCAGGCAGCTGAGGGGAGTCTGGCAGGGAGCAACAAGGAGAAGGAGGAAGAGGAGGAGGAAGCAGCAGCTGCCAGCAGCCTGCACTGCAGTGCCTCAGCCCAGAGAGCTGGGTGGGTGTAAATACCATCCCTGCCCCTCTCCTCTCCCCCCTCTCTCCACGGTTTTCACTTCATGGGATGTAGTTGACCAGGAAAAAATAATTCCATGGTGAAGGAAACCTCATGGCAGCTTCCTGTAAATACTTCATGGTCACCATGCCTGTTCTGGAAGGGTGAAGAGCTGCAGGTGTGAAATGGGTTTGATCATAAGAGCTCCCAGGCTTGGCCACCAGCAAACAGAGCCCTGGTGCACACCCCTGGCAGCCAAATGCTGCCTCCATCAGCCCCGTGCCTGGGAGCAGGGCAGATCTCACCTGCCATGGGCTCTCCTGAGGGAAACTGGGCTGTGCCAGGACACCTGGATGCTGCATCAGCTCCTTCCCCAGGCACACGTGGGCAGCAGCACAAAGTGCTGCCTCTGCACAGGAATATTTGATATCACACTGCCTGCAGAGGAGATCCTGGCACAAAGGGCTGACCCAAACCCCGCTGCAGGCAAAGCTGATTCCAGAGTTTCTTTGTGTCCTTGGGTTCTGTACCTGCTCTTAGCAGCTCAGCCCAGGAAAGCTGCCTGGACGGCTCCAGCTGCCCTGGTGGGACACATTTTATTCCATTTACAAAGCCCAGTGGGTGGCAATCAGCAAAAAAGAAAGGGAAAAAAATATGCTTTCTGAAACCCAAGGGAAACATTGCAGGGATCCAGAAATAAACAAAAACCCCTTATAATTCCTTCTCCCAGTGCTACTTGTGCCAGAACAAAATTATTCTGTCCATCTAACAGGATGACTTTTTTATTTTAATGTAACAGCTTCTCTGCTGAAATAAGCATCTGCCTGATTTGAAAACAGAATTAATAATCTGCGCATAAAAAAAAAAAAACAGCTAAAAATATATTTTTTAAGAAAGAGAGTGAAAGCTTCTCTTTGCCTTGTTAGCCTTTAAAATATGTTCCCAAGCCACTGGACCATAGTCTGCTGCTCTGGAGGAATCTGAGATGAACGTGCAGAGTCACTGCTGTCACAGCATGCTGGGAGCAGCCCTGCTGGGCACAGCCTCTGCTTGACATGTGGAGGGGAATACTCCCTCACCATGGAAGAGGTCTCCGAGGGGACAGGATGTGGACATCCTTGCCCAAGCCCAGCAGGATGCAGATCTCTTTGGAAAGGTTCAGTGACTAAAATATTTCTGTGCTGCTTCTGGGATTCACTGGAAGGAGGATCAAAATATTTCTTTATGGATCGAGAGGGGGAATTTTCATGCTGGAAGACGCAGCTCTGCATATCTGCGTTAGCACTCGGCCAATCCAGCTAAGAGCTTCCCCGGATCAGCAGGCAGGCACTGATCTGCCTTTCCAGGCACACAGCTCACAGGAGTGCTTTTCTCCAGAAGAACTGGCGTGTCCTAACCACAGGGGCCTTATCAGAATGTGAACTTATCAACTGCTTTGCCTCCACACCGTCCCCGTGGGCTGGGCGTGCGCTGCCACCTTCAGATGCGGGGCTGCCCTTCCCCGAGCCTGGACAGATTTTCTGCTTCCACATCTCAGCAGCTCCAAGCATATCAAAGGCTGGTGCCACTTATCCTTCCTCTCGCCCTCTGTTCTCAAGAATATCAAAGAGAAGGAGAGGTGTGTCCTTCTGTCAAGTCCTGCAGCTGCCAGGGATGTTCCCAAGCTGTCACCAGCCGAATCCAAAGGCAGCCAGAGCAGCTGCTCCTCCAGCCTGACCAGGGCCACGCTCTGTGCCTGCTCAGACACCCCAGGATGAAGCTCTGCACAGCTCAGCCCCAGCCATTCCCTGCCAGCCCCTACTCCCGCCTTTACTCTGCTTATGCAAATCCATGAACAGGGAGTTGCATTATGCAGGGGATGTAACGACAGCAGTCCCTGCACTGCATGAAGAATGAAGGTTGGGGCTGAAGGAGATGCTGCGTGATGGAATTGTCTGGTTTATGCCCATCACTGAATGGCTTCTGTTTGCCAAACTGCTTTTAGAGATGCTGAGACAGGAATGTAAATTGTGGCTTTCGTAAAGTTGCATAAACGTGCGGTAATGTCACTTTCAGATTAGCATTTACATTGAAGACAACACTAGAAGGCTTCATTGTTTACATGCACTATGGAAATGGGTTTCAGGTTTTGGTTTACACACATTTATTTACACGGCATTTACTGATCACAAACCAACGTACACCACTCATTTACAGGCATAATAGAAACCAGGGAGATTCTGTGTTTTTGCCTGTATGGATTGCCATTGCTCATTCCACACGGAGAACAGAACCTCCTTTCATCTCAGCTCCCTCTGTCCTTCAATTGCTGTGTTGTCTCTCCTAAAAAAGCCTTGCCTCTGACTGGAAAACAAAAAAGTTGATGTCCCCTTTAAACAGATAGCATAAAACCCTAATAAGAAAACCTTGTCAGCAGAGCTTCAGCGTGACTGAAAAAGCCCAAGCAAAGATTAAAAGGCCTATCAATTCATACCAGAGCTAAGCATCACCTTAATGCTGCTTGAGAAGAACGTTCATGATGCTTTCTTGGATGCTTCAGGCATCCAAACAAGTGGAACAGGACTGAAAACTTGCCCGGGTGTGTGTGTGAGAGAGGATCTGTGAGTGCAGCCGTACAGTTTGTCACAGCCACAGCACCCAGGTCCCAGCACCCAGCCTGGTTTTGGGAAGCACCTCAAGCCTTCCCAGGCAGAGCTGCATTCCGGCTGCTCATCTTGGCTCTCACTCCTTTGCCCAGCCATGCTGGGGAAATTATTATTGGTTTTTTTCTTTATCCTCAGATGCTGAACCCAGTGAAAATCAAAGCTGGACCCTAGGGAATTTCAAGATTTCAAAGTCACAGAGTGAACAACAAGGACTTTTTTTTTTTTCCATCCTTCCCTAACTCAAGGATATAAAAACTCCTTGCAAATTCAAATTGAAGAACAAACAGCTAAACACTATTTTGTGTGATACTGAAAATCAAAATGTTTCTCTTTTGACATTTTTGAAGCTGCACTACTTGACTTCATCTCTTGAGATGAACTTTTGCACCTTAAAAATTGCAAAAAAAAAAAAAATCACTGGACTAATAAAGTGAAAATAAACAGCAAGGCTTAGAACTTTCACTGAGCCTGAAATGAAATGTTTTAATTTTTTCATTTTACTGAAAAGTTGAAGAAACATCCATTTCACATCAACCCTATTTTTAATGTTATTTTTGTTCTGTACAACCAGTGAACCACAAAATCAATTATTTGTACTGCTCTAGTGACCAGTAGATTAAATTCAATGCAATAGAGAGACAGCAAAAAGAGTCAATGAGGAATGGAGAGATGGAAGAACGGCCTGAAAAGATGATGGAAGCAGCTCTAATATATTTCGTCTCTGCCAGAACTTAGCACAGCCAAAACAACTTCACAACCACTTTAAAATGCACATTGCTGCTGGAAAGAGCAGCCTCACCAGTCCCCTTTGTCACCCTCCTGCCTCCATCCACACAATCCCATCCCTTTGCTATCCCCTGACCACAGAATGAACGAGAGCAGAAAGCGATCTAGTTAAAAATTAACCTTTTTTTCTTTCCTGTTTTTTATCTGTCAGACTGTTTTTCTGCCAGATCAGTTCCTCAGCTCTGGAAATCACAGGTTTGCATGAAATCTGCCTGGAAGTTCCAGTCAGGAAGGGCCAAACTTCTGTAGGTTGGAGTAAACTCTAGCCTGGAGAAAAGGAGGCTCGGGGGGACCTTCTTGCTCTCTACAGCTCCCTGACAGGAGTGACAAGTGACAAGTAACATGTGACAAGAGGAACTGACCTCAGGCTGTGCCAGGAGAGGTTCAGGTTGGACATCAGGAGCAATTTCTCCATGGAAAGGGTGATCACGCATCAGAAGGGGCTGCCCAGGGAGGTGGTGGAGTGCCCATCCCTGAAGATGTCCAAGGAAGGCCTGGATGTGGCACTCAGTGCGCTGGGCTGGTGACAAGGTGGGGATCAGGCACGGGTTGGACTAGATCTCGGAATTCTTTTCCAGCCAAAACAATTCTGTGATCTGTGATTCTGATATATCTGTCCCCATAAAACCCTCACAATCACTGACCAGCTTGGCCAAGCCCAGTGCCTCATGTAAAGAGTCACATTTTGCTTTTGCTCAGAAATAGCAAAAGCTCGTTGTCCTCCCAGCCAGGGCAGGCAGCCGTACAAACCCGGGTGCTGTGTGTGCAGCTCTGGGCACTGGGCAGTGCTGGATGTGCTGGAACACATTCTCCAGCCAATAAATTGTTGAATTTTCCTTGAAGTCAACAGTTTCACATATTTATGGCACAGAGAATCTGGCTCATTGTTTTTAATTTGTGGTGCCATAAAACTGAAAGTTTTGTGAGACAGTTTTGTGAGACCAATCTTTTTTCCTCCTTTCTTTATTTTCTTTTTCCTCTACGGGAAAATTCAAGCAGCAGAACAGCATATGCATTTCTAAGTCTGTTGTAACCTGTGCTACATGCACAGCAAAGATCCTGGCTTCAGAATCCTTCTCTTCCTCTCCACCGAGGGAGTGACATGTCTAGGGAGCACTTGGTTGCTCAGGTGTGTGGGTTTTCTAGGACTAAATAAAAATCTCTAGTGTGGCTGAATGCATTCACCAGTGCAAATCCCTTTATGAGCACACAGTTTAGTGTCCACTCTGAATTGGAGAAACAGGGAAGTAACAGAAATGTTGGTTAGATGGGACCCTGGGGATTCCTAATCCAACCTCCCACTTGAAGCAGGACCAACTCATGAGCACGTCAGCTAAGGCTTTGTCCAGCTAAGCCTTGAAAGCCACCATGGATGGAGACACCTCTCACCTCTCCACTGACTTGTCCTAAACCTGCACTGTTCTCCTGATGAAACATTTTGGGAGAAAATAAAATCAGCTTTTTTCCCCAGGCAGCATCCCAACCAATTTCTGTCCAGCTTGTGCAGCCAGTTACTCTTAAGCTTTCCTGTCGCAGGAGCTCCTTTTCGTTTTTATTTATCCAGGACCTTGCTGTACCAAGTGTATGTAAGCAATTGGCTCTGTCCTGTCACTCTTCAGAGGGAGGGATGGGGCAGAACTGGCTGCTTTGGTGTCACCTCCCTCACTGAGTTTTGAATCTGTTGGTGTGTTTTAAGCAGACCTGAAAGAGGTCTCAGAAGGGTTCTCTATTTGCAGGTTTCATGAAATTAGGCAGCCTCTAACTGGTCCCACTGCAGGAGAAGTAGCAAGGCGAGCAGATCTCCTTTTTATACCCCAGGGTTTCCCTGCTCTCTTATACAGAGAGCCAGATTTCCCCATCCCCACTGTCATTTCAGAAAATGGAATTAAACTCCCACGCACGGAAAATACGCGTTTCTTCTTGCACATGCACATTCCACTTGCAGCCCTGTGTGATCATCCATTTTATATTGCTGTTGTCCCTTATGTCCAAACGTCTTGCAGCTTTTAATTAAGTCTGCCCAGCAATGCAGAGCAGGCGAGTGCTGTCAGCTCCTCATCTCCCCTTCTCGGGGGGTGGGGAGGGAACTGAAGCACGCAGAAATGAGCTCACCCACAGCCACACCACAAGCCTGGGGCAAAAATCCAGATCCTGCCTGTGTCACCTCTCTGCCACTCTGTCCATGGGCTCCTCTTTCCAAGGCACTGTGTCCTGTCCCTGTTTTCTATAGAACTGGCAGTGGCAGCCTCTCTTCTCAGCTGGATGAGCCCATCTCACCTCGTCCCTCTCTGCCTCCCATCTCTGACACTGAACAACAAAGTCTCTTTTTATTTTTTTTCCAAGAAAAGATTTTTTTAAAAAAATTTTGAGGTTTTTTTCTAGAAAGGATTTGTTTTTTCTAGAACTTGCTTCAACTGAGCAGCATCATCAGGGAAATTCCTGTGTTAGTGCCTCTTCCTGGCTATTTGCATGGAGTATTCCAGTGCTCAGCCCACTTTGTGCTTTGCCTTATAGCTAAATAATCAACTTCTGAGAGAAGGAAAAAAGAACATGACAACATACTTCAAAGCAGTGGGCTGAAGCTGTTAACTGTTCAGTGGTAACAGGGATGTTTTCTGGTCTGAGCAGAACCCCAGTCCCAACGCCAAGCTGAGCTTCAGCCCTTTTCCAGCCTTCCTGCAGTACCTCATACCCAAGGCTCTCATGACTAGGAACAACAAGGATGGTGACAATGAATATTCAGACATCCCACAAACCAGCCTCAGCATCTGCCATCCTATCTGCATTAGCATCAGTGCGTACAGAAAATGATCAAAGCAGCGTTTTCCTGCCAGAGGCCCCCCTAAACCACCCTTATTAGTATGAATCAATGCTGATTAATATGCTTCCCTAATGCAATTGTATCCACTCCTACTGTTCAGGATTTAATATAAAGCATCTCCCCCTTTGCTTGCCTTCTTTCTAATGCCACATGCAAGGTGTGAGCCTCGACTGAGGGTACCAGGAGAATCAGTGATCCAAGTTTTACAAGAAAGAGACCTAAAATCCAATGAAACTAAATCCATGGAAGGAGGGAACGAGACTTTGGAGGTTGCAACAGTGAACTGTCTTTCCATGCTAGGATGGCAGACCTGGATCCAGGCTTCCTAGGAAAGATATCATCAGCTCAGAGGTTCTACAGCAATTCTGCTTATGCAGAATATAAAATAGTCCTGCTCACTGAAACAGGCTCTGTGCTTGCTGGTGACAGACCTTCAGACTTCAGTAGTGATGGAAGGAGGACTCCTCCATGATTTTATGTTGCTGTATTTTTAGCATCACCTGTAAAAAGGAGAAGATGCTGCATTTTGCCTTATGCTGCTCGTAGCATCACCAGTGGCTTTGCCTTGGTGGTTTTCCAGTGCAAATGGCATGGTCCTAATGTGCTGAGTCCTTGTTCCCACACAGCAGGACACCAGGGGAATCACCACTAAACAGCTAACAGTGTTACAGTTAGGGATGGGTGAAGTCCTCTGGCCTGATTTCACATCCTCTCCAAACCCTTGGTCACTGTGGCTGGTTTGAGATCTGCTGCCATTGGCCTTGGGAGAAGAGCAGGGGTCAGGCCAAACCTCACCCAGCGAAATCACAAGTGCCCCAAGGAGCTGCCTGAGAGAGCAACAAACCAAAAACCAGCCAACCTAAAAAAGTATGGGAGGAAAGGGGCATAGAAGGAGAAGATTGCACAGAAAATTCCCATGCTCCATATCAGCTGCTTTTCTAAGGAAAGGAGTGATATCCTTAATGCAGGATATGTGCCTCCCTTGGGCTAGTCTAGTGCAAAGAGCAATTGAGAGACATCTTTTGGTAGGAAAGAGGCTTCTATGTTGGAATTAAACAGCTGACAAAATCCCAACAGCTTTACAGATTCTCAAAGTCAATTTAAGGAGCCCACAAAATGAGATTTTACCCCTGTGGGGTTCAGTAAAATGGAATGTTCTGGGGGAGTGTGTGCACAGTCTGGCTCTTAACTGCGAGAATTGACTGTGGCTCCACTAATTCTCCATAGCCAGACTAAGTCTGATATCCCTTCAAAAGTGCATGAGCTCAGTTTTTAAGTGACCAATTCTGCCAGCAGGGCCAGATATTAAAAACAAACAGCCCTCCAGCATCCAGCCAGACTCCCACCTGATCGTTCCACTGCTCTGCTCAAGCACTTGAGGCTTTCCCCTCCTCCTCAGCTGACCACAGTGGGAGCAGGTTTGTCCCAGACTTGTATTTCCAAAGTGCTCAGCTCCCAGCAGCTGCAACCCCCGTACACATGGCTGGTGGCCCCCAAGCAGTCAGCTCCCTCCTTCAGCTCAGTGCGTGCTGTTTGGCCATGAGAGGCCCTGGGTGCCCTTGCAGTCCTCTCTAAACTCACTCCCTAACTACTTCCACTGGACTTTGTCTCATCTCCAGTTTCTTTCGGGAATGGTGACTTCTCCAGCATGGTCACCATCTGCAAGACCCCTCTCAGATAGCTCCCATGCACACAGAAGGCTGATGCCTGTTTTCGCCCATGCGGGAAGGAAGGTGTTGTGTTCTCCACCTGTTCCATGTGTCTTTCATAAGCGGTTCAATAATACTCAGCAGAAACAGAGAAAACAGATCCCTTTCCACTTCCCATACAAAAAGTTCATCCTGAACTGAGGTCAATTTGTTGCTTACCCCCTGACAGATAAAACACAAAACACAGGCTTCACACACAAACAAGATTTTGGCTCCTTTATAAAAGTGGAGGAGGCAAAGCCATGGCACAGGCTGCCCGCTGAGGGTGTGAATCCTCCGTCACGGGAAACCTTCCAGGTTCTCCACAAACCTCTGTCAGGCGTGACACAGGTATGCCTGAGTCTGCCTTGGGGAAGAGGCACAGATTAAATGACCTCTCAAGGTCCTTCCAGACCCATTTCTCCGTGATGCTTAGAGACAGGATCCCAGGCTTGATGGATCTGTGGCCTGACCCACAGTGACAGTTCGTAGATGTGTCTGAACACATCTATCGTGTGGTTCTCTCCCCCCAGCCCCTGCAGACTCGGTGGTGGCATCTTGGGCTGCACAGCTCTTTAGCAAAGGGCAGAGCCGGTGCCAGAGGCGAGGAGCAGGGCAGGGATCTGCAGGCTGGGTCACTGTGTGTGTTGGCAGGCAGGGCAGGAGGGGAGCTGGGCACAGCACAGCCAGGGAGAAAGGCTGTTGGGAAAAGGCGTTTTCTCTGCTTCTCTGTGCGCAGTCAGTGAGGCCTCACCAGTGGAAGCAAGGCAGCAGAGTTTTGTGTTTTCGGGGCTGTCTGCCCCCTGAGCTGTTTTGGAGAGGACAAGCCAGGACAATATTTTTAACCTGCCCTTCCTGCTGTGAGGGGAGGTGGTGCTGCACTCCCTGGAGGCTGCAGGACAAGAACAACCCATTTTTCTTCCCCACACGGAGCTGATGCCTCACACATCCCTGTTACTCTGCTTCTGGCTCCGTGCTGATGGGACAACACTCCCTGCACACAGGTGATTCCCTGTGATTCCCTGCTCCTCCATCCCCATGTCCATGTCTCCACGTTCACAGTGCCATGGGCTGTTCACCAGCGCTTCCCTGCCCACCACTTTGCATAGCTGCATTTGCAAGTGCCTTTCTGAAGCACAACAGGACCATATAATTATGTAAATGCACACATGGCTGGGAGAGTTTTTCAGTCTCTTTGGGGTTTAGCACAAATCTCCTGACACTTGCTGGCTTATTCCCCTTCACTCCAAAGTGCTTGCTGAGTTAATAGGACATTCATGCGAGTACCCCAGCTTTTCAGATTAAAAGGAAGAAGAAAAAATGCAGTTCTGGATAGCACAGCTGGCAAGAAGAGTTTGAAACAAGCAACAACTAAGACTTAAAAACCTAGAAGACAAAATAAAATCCAAATTCTGCCTATTCTCTGTAAGTTTTTTTAGCTCTCTTTAGCTTTTTAAACCAAGATCACAGTTCTGGGGACAAGTCCAACTTATACATGGAGATAAATCCTCAAAGGTCTGTGGTAGGCAGCACACAGCCAAGGCTCCTACACAGCAGTGTGAGAACTGTCACACTGACGTGCGTGGTGACATCTTTATGTGAACCTGAAGCTATTGGCAGTTCACAGGTGTGAATTTGGTACAGAGGCTTGGGCTGTCCAGAGCTCCATTGATTTGAAAAAGCTGCTTGGGAACCTGCCTGTGAACTGTCTGTCACCACGAATGAAGAACACCCACCCCCTCAGTTCCTTTTCATCTCGCTCTGTACTTTGCACATTGCCATGACACTGCAGTGCCTTCATCTCACTGTGAGATGCCACCCGAGCCTTTGAAGCAATTTGCATTGCCAGCTGAGGGCCACGGGGAACCAAAGGAGCATTTCCAGGTGGGACAGGGACAATGGGGCATCTCCCATTGGCTCCCAGCCTGGAGCCCATGGGAACTGGCAGAGTTCCCACCACCAAAAATCTCATCCAAGCCGCAGGAGCCCAACATACCTGTATATTTTATATCTGGTTGTAAATCCTTGACGATGTCTTTCCACAAAGGATAAGTAGCTCCGTGAGTGGTGGAAAGGCCCCCTGTCTGAAATAAGCCAATCAAACTCCTTGGAGACATGTTGGTTGGTAGCAGCTGGGTCCTGGTGGGAGGGCTGTACGAGTATATGGTCCCATATAAACAGGAGGTAGAGGAACTCAACAAGCCTCCAGTTCATGCTTTTCTGTCTGCCTTTTTCCTCTCATTCTTGCTCCATTTTGTGGAGTCCTGTTGAAAGAGAGAGGGGATAGGAGGAAGGAGAGAGAGAAAGAGAAATGGAGGGGAGGAGAGGGAGGCGGGAGAGAAAGAGAGATTAAAAATGGGAATTGCTCTGATCCTTTGACAACCATCTCTCAGGGTGAATACAGATGTGAAAAATCAAGTTTTAAAATACTTCCGTTTGCCTGTGTTACAGCTAAGAGTATTTGGCAGTGTTTTATTCATGTATTTAAGTGGTGCCTTTAACCTCTTGAGCATAAATCACCTTTGAAATAACCAGGTCCTGACCTGAGACATCCTCACCCCAGCTTCTCCATCACTTCCCTCGTGAAGTTCTCCACAGTGCTGCAGAGGCAAGTGAAGGCTGGGTGCAGGAAGTGGCTGCACCCTAGGCTACATTTACCCCTTTATTGTCTCTTTAATGCTGTGCCAGAGAAACACGTCTTCTGCTTTCATGTCTCTCTGATGAACTGTAATCCATACTCTGTGCAACCTGAGCAATCTAGAAAGACCCAGCTCTTACTTTCAAGTGCTGCCAAAAAAAGAAATAAAACAAAATAATTTCCTAGGCCTCGGCGACGAGCGCACGCGGACATGCAGGCACACACACACAGACACACACACCTATGAAATCCTGCCAGACTCTGACAGATAAAAATGTCCTCACCCTGCTCTCCTGCTGGGGAGGTGTGTGTGGTGCAGGGGATAGGGTCTGCTGCTGTTTCAGTTATGGTGGGACCTCGAGGCTCTTCCCAAGATCAAGGCTCTGCAGGACGGCACGCTGAACACGCACATTCAGCAAGGGAGATTTACTGGGGGCCTTCAGGGGATCCTTCCCAGCAGCTGGAGCAGGGCACGCTCTCGCTGCCACACTGGAAGAGTGGCTGTCCTGCTGCACCCCCGGCAAAGCGAGGCTAGGGACAGCCCTGCAACCGAGCCAGCTCCTCGCCCCGACATGTGACGAGACATATGATGAGTGGGAAGGCAATCAGGGGGTAGGGTGCCTTGCCAAAGGTTACGCAGCAAGCCGTGGATACAGCTGGAAGAGAGCCCTGGTCTCCTGACTCCCATTTCCAGCGTCTCAGCCGTTAGCTCAGCCGCCCCCGCAGTCGGGCGGCTGGCACCGTGCCCCTCTCCAGGCAAAGCCGTGTGCTCTCGTGGTGGCAGGTGAGGGGCTTGCCCAGCTGCCACCCTGCACCCAGCACGGTCCCCTTCTGCTTCCAAAGCACAGGGTGGCTGCTGCAGCAGCTCAGCCTGTTGGGTTGTGCTCCTCAGCCCTGGGAGCTGCTTGGAAAACGTCCTCTCCACACTTACAGCTGGTTCCCCCTCCTGCCTTCTGGGTTTTGTGGAGGGTATGCCAACACTGTGGGCATTGCTGGGCTGGCAGTGATCTTAAGGCTGCTCCCCCAACTCTGGGAGCACAAGTTGTCCTCAGGACCCACCTGTTTCTGTAAAATATGGTGCAGAGTGACTGCAGAGACTTTTTTAAGCAGGAGAAATGAGGCTACTCAAAGCTTTGCCACAGTGAGATTTCATGTCAGGCTTTTTCGTACGTCTCCAGAAAACCTTCTGGTTTTGAGCCTGAGTCCCCTATAAGCACTCTAAAGTACACTCTTTCCCAGAAAGAAAAGGGTTTGCTAAGAGTGTAGGAGAGGTGTGCTAGAGGTGCCACTCGCATTCACAGCACAGCGTGTGAACCTTGGCTGGCGTGAGCAGCAGAGCACAGACCAGAAGCCATCAGTGTTGGTGGCCAGCACGGCCATCTCCTCTGCTCCAGGAGCTTTCCCTGGAGCATGGCAGAGCTGCATCCCACGGAAATGAGTGTGTGAGGCTGCTGTGCAGGTGGATTGGAGCCCTGGGTGTGCCAGGGAGCTCAGGAGCCCTCTGTGTGTGCCGGAGTGTGTGGGAGCCTGCACGTGTGCGCAGCATGTGTTCGAGGAGCTGCAGTAAGCTCAGCAGCACTTGACAGAACCGAGTGGTGTGTGTCTGGTTAAAGACGACAATCAGCTGTTGCATTACAGGAAAAAATGGGGAAAAAAAAAATCAACTATGGGAAAGTCAGCCAATGTTTGATTTTTCTGTTGGTCCCATATAAACTTCCTTCTAATTGCAGATGGAATATTACTGTTATTAAACCTGATGGTACCTGCAGCTCCTGACTGAGGAGGTTGTTCCCATTCTGGAGACATGTTTTTAACATCAGCCTTCACCACTATTTCACTCCTCAACAGGGCAGCTCTCAGTGCTCAGTCCCTCACATCACACAAGGACTGGTTCTACTTTACCTTACAAAACTGGGGGAGTTTCTAGCCCCGCACTGAGGGCAGCAGAGCACATTCCAAGTGGGCCACAGAACATCCCTGCTTCCACTCAGTCATGAGCCCAAGGTGATTACTGGGGAATGCTCCCAGCTACATCCCATCCTCAGGATCTCCAGATTCCAGTTCAGAAGTGTATTTCTACCGCTTCTCCACCCAGGCTCCTTCTCTGCCTGGTTGCTCTTGTCCCATCAGGGTGAGCAGCTGCAAACTCTGCATTTGCCACGAGCTGGGTGTGCAGCTAACAATCAGCTGCTCTGTACGTGTTGTCCCAGCTTCCCTGGTTCATTAACTCACCCATAGCTACTCCCCTCATCTGCCAGCCTGGATCAGTTTTCCCTTAAATATTTCACTGTCTATTGGATTTCTATTGCAGAGAGAGGAAGGGAGCTCTTATGTACCCAAGTGGGGGACAGCCCCCCTCCACTTCCCGGCAGGATGCAAGTGAGAACTGAAATATGAGAAGAGCCAAACAAAATGGGCCTCAGAGAAATCCCAGTGTGTCCTCCAGCATGTGAATATCATACATTGGGGAAATATCAGCTTGTGAAAGAGAGGAGATAGTCCCTAATTTCTCACACACAACTCTTCATCCTCTCTTCCTTTCCTTTGGGGCACAGCTGGAGCCAGGAGGATTGGGGCTGTGATGTTCTTATCCAAGAGGTACGATATGGGGAGAACATGCCCTGAGACCACTGAAGAAATGATCACACCTCCAGCCTGGAAGCTGCCTGGATCAGTTCTGAGAGCAGGGAATGGTGCCTGAGGCAGTGGAGGATGGTGGAGCACAACTGGGTCCATCCAGACTGCTATCACACCATCAACTTTAATTTTTTAGTAGTATCTTTTTCCCCCCTGTAGCTGCTGTAGAGATGTTGTTTCACATTAAAGATTAATCCACTCCACAGGGCTGGTCCCCATGGAAGCTATAAAGCTTACTAAAGTGGGATTATCTTGTGTCTAAGACAATATTGTGAGGTGCATTCAATCTACCTCCTAACAAGACTTGAATCTGAAATTAATTTTTTAGGTGTCTTTATGGGGCTCCACTGATGTGAAATATGTTTCATGGATTTGGCAAAAGGAATCAGGGAAGAAGCAGGAGGGGATGTCTCCAAGTACAGAGCCCTTAGGTGGGAGACCCAAGGCTAACTAAAAGCTAAATCTGGCACAGAAGCAATCTGTGGACCAAAGGGTAGGCTTGGGGGAGTCAGACACTGAGTTTTGATCCAAAAATCCAGTGTTTTGGTCAACTCTGCCCCAAACACCCCCTATGGCACCTTTGGCAGTGCCCTTACATGCGGGGTCTTGGCCTCACTTTCCAGTTATCAACATGGAGCCACAGCAGTATTTGGGTGACTGTTTATACCATGAACTTGTTGGAGAGGCCAGAATCAGGTTGTAGCACCTCCTGAAACACAAACCTGCTGCCCACGTGACTCCAAAGGTGTTTCTGTCCTACAAGCAGTGAATAACAACCATCTCAGCAAGCTTTGCAATGCAGCAGTTAACAAAACCCAGCTATAAAGCCAATTTCCACTGAGAAGCACGACAGAGCAGTGAGCGAGCCGGGTCCTTCTGGCTCATGTCAACAAACATGGTCGTGCAATCATCACATCTGTTAATAAACATGATCCGTGGGTGAGCCAGGACATGGCTCCAGTTCACAGCAAACAAGCAGTGGGAGAAGAGAATGTTGGATGTGCTGACTCTGAGTCATGGCACAGTCATTTTCCAGCACCATCCAGCATGGAGGCACATCCCCCAGTGCACACGGAGATCCCTCTTAAAGCCCCTTGGAGTTTGTTAGGTGGCTTAAGATGCCCCTTTTCTAATACAAATTCAGCCTGGAACATTAAATGTTCCTTATCTTATGAGTCTTCAGGATTCTTGGAGGAAAAATAGGCAAGTATTTTCTGTAAAGTGCAAGTTGTATTTAAATGTACACTTAATTTCTTTGTGATTGATATCTGTGTGTTAATTATATTCTATTTTCGGCAATACCTTTGCTGTCACAAGGCAGTGCCTTTTATCCAAGGAGTTCAAATTGAATAAGAGACATTAATTAAAGCTCTCAGCACTCTAGTAAGGCAGGCAAGTGCTGTTACTCCCATTGTTTCTTGAAATAAGAAGAAAAGAATAGAGCTGAATGTCTACTTAGCCACTTAAAAGGTAATTTTTATACAGTGGGAGAGCTCAGAGTGACAGATTTTGCACAAAATTATATTGCAAGGTCTGTTTCATCCAAGGGAGGCTGTGCAGCCCCAGATCCCTGCTATAAACAGGCAGACAGGACACAGGTGCTCTTACTCTCCATCGCTTGCTGTGAATACTCCTCTGCCTCCTGGGATTTTCTACCTTTCTTCTAACCCCTGCACCTTTCATTTATCCCTTCTATTATATCCAAATGGATCTCACACACATCCCTTCTGTTTTCCCATGCTCATTGTTGTGAACTATTTCCATCAGAAATGCAGACTCAGGAAAGGGAAATTACTGAACGCATTATTTGCAGTAAAGGAATGAGTCCCCTATCTCTTTAAGCTTCATGCACCAATAATTCTTCCTTGTGTCCCACATTTGGTTCTTGGCAGGTTGAGAGAGGTTTCTGCCTGCTGCCATTTACCATAGGGAAGAGGCTAACAATTGCTATTTGTATCTGAAACACTTCTGCTCTTCAGCAACTTCACACACTGCTTTAAGACGCTGATAAATTAGTAAGAGGCTGAAGTGTCAGGGGAGAGATGAAACAGCTTATGTTAGTTTAGAGCTCGACCCTGCAAAGTGACGAACGTCTGACCTCATTTCAGCGAACAGCTTAAGTGTACCCTTAATTTTAAGTACGGGATGTGCTACTCTAGATTTTATTCAGCTATCCCTGCTTCGAGTTTGTGCAGTCAGATTCCTGGACAGGTAATTACTGCCTCACACCTTTAGGATTTAATTTAACTTGTGGAGCAGTAACATTTCTGTCCAGGCCCTAACTGAGAGATGGCCCATGAAAGTATTGGAAAGACAACACCCAGGAGCAGCCCTGCTTGTCCTTTGGAAACCCTGCCCAGCAACCCAACCAAGCTGGGGACACCTTTCCTCTGGAATACAGGGAACGTGGATGGAAAGGGAAGCCAATCTGTCAGAGTTTAAGTCATATGAACTGCTGTGGATAAACGTGAGCTCTGGGAAAACAGAATTTGGGCACTTCTGACCTAGATGTCTTTATAGCTCAGACTGGAGACACTGATGTCTGACTGAGTCAGGGCTGGAGCTGCAGCTCAGCAGTGGCTCTGACTCTCGGGGTGACTGTGGCATACAACATCGTAAAATCCCAAATGGTTGTAAAGCTATTTCTTCATGGAAGTGGGATGTCACTATTTCAGGCAGTGATTGGCTAATCCCTCCCCAAATCTCCATAATTCTGTTCTGATCAGTGTCTAAATTTGCATTATTCTTTAACCACTCCAGTTTTAAATATGCATGAGTGGTTAGACCTGCGGGATATTCATCAGCCAAAATATTTTTGGGTGAGGAAAGGCAAGGAGATAAGAGCAGAAATACCTCTCCAATAATACCAACAGAGTCCACAAATTCACTTCACTTTTGCCAAATTGCTCATGCTGAAAAAAATAATGATTGGAAGATGTCAGTGTTTGGGTTGTGAGAGCTCCAAGGAGAAATGTTTCCAAATCTCTATTTGAAACTACTCAAGCTTTTTCTCCTTTTGATTTGTCTTTCCACCCCCTTAAGACAGAACAGTGATAAAAATATCACTTTTGACCCCAAATGACTTGTAGGAGAAAAGATTTTTTCTTTTTTTCAGTTTGTCAACACTTTGCTTACAAGTTGTCAGAATATTCAGTGAACCAAAACCATCCCACAAACCCTCTTTTATTAATGCAGTTCAAGCAGCAGCCTAAAGGGAGCAGTTTTTGTGCAGAAACTCCAATTACTCCCTGCCTGTAAGGAGGCGAGAATCGCAGTGGTTACAGCTCTGTACCTGCTCTCAGCTCATTTGTCCCCACCCTTCAGCTAATTATAAAATCCTGGTGTGGTGGTGAGGAGGGTGAGAGGCAGTTTCAAGCCAAACAAAAGTAGCAGGTGCCTCCACTAAGTCACAAAATCAGGTGGTGATGGACAGAGGGAGTCAAACCCCAAAAGTCTGATCACAAATCTACTGGCCAAGGTGCCAAAGTCACTGCTCTGAATTCCAGGCTCCACAGGCACTTGGGTCGGGGCTCTGCTTGGAAAGGAGATCCTTCTCACAGTGCTCCATAGGTTGGGACATTATTAAAAGGAACTTCTCATGCACACAGGTTTATGGTGAAGTGTCACAGGGTTATGAAGATGGTGAAGGGTCTAGAGGAGAAGCCATAGGAGGAGAGGGGACTCAGGAGAACTTGTGGTATTCAGGTTCCTCACAAGGGGAGGTGGAAGGGGAGGCACTGACTTCTCTCTGGTGACCAGCGATGGGATCTGAGGGAACAGCTGGAGCTGTGTCAGGAGGGTTTAGGCCGGATATCAGCAAAAGGTTCTTCCCCCAGAGGGTGCTGGGCACTGCCCAGGCTCCCCAGGGAATGGGCACGGCCCCGAGGCTGCCAGAGCTCCAGGAGCGTTTGGGCAGCGCTGCCAGGGATGCCCAGGGTGGGGTTGTTGGAGGGTCTGGGCAGGGCCTGTAGCTGGACTCTGGTCCTTGTGGGTCCCTTCCCACTAAAGACATTCCACAATCCTGCGATACTGAAGCCAGTCCTGCTGAATCTGAGACTGGAACAGTGGGTGCTGCACAGACAGCAACCAGCAAGGCAGTCCATGCCCCAAAAAGCTCACAGTCTATTTAGGAGAGCAAGGACAGCAGATGGCTGGGGACAGATGGGGGAACGCAAGGGAACAGTGAGCTAATCCTGCTCAGCGGGCTGCGGAGCAGCGGTGTCAGCACACCAGCAGCCCAACTGTTGGCAAGAGTTTGATAGCTATTGTCACAAATGAGAGTTAAAAATAGCGAGACTGGATAATGAGCTCGTTTTTGTAGATGTTTGTGAGGAACTCCTCTCATTTGTGAAATGGCAGAGATAGAATGAATGTAGATGATAATAATAATAATGATAAATTGCACTTTTCTGAGCTGCTTATTAAAAAAAAAAAATGGTGGATGTTGAGCAGTGATTTCTATTAAGCACTGCCCTGAACTTGAAATTATTCCTGCTATTATTAAAGTGTTGTCCTAGCTAGTCCACTTCCCCATAATTTCTTTCTAAGTTACAAAAAAATGCTGCTCTATCTTCTGTTTTCCTCAGTATTTATACACTTCATATCAAAGTCCAGTAATCTTACAAGTGTTAATAGATTTTTACCCTTGCAGTAGCTTTAGGAGATGGGGAAACACTGCTTTTTCCCATTCTGCAGGATGGGAATTGAGACATAGATTAATGGCTTGTCCCAGATCATTTTATAACTGCTTCAGGAATTCAACCCAAATCTCTTACGTCTCAGCTCAGTGCTACGTCTCCTTGCAGTACCCTTCCTACGCACCTTCATGCTACTATTCCAGAATTAGCTGGGACTTGCCACAGAGCTGCTTAGAATTATTTTGAATTGCTCATTTCATGTCAGGAAAATGCCAATTCATCAGAGGCAAAACACTTGGTAGAAATTTGTTGATTTAAGGGGGAAAAAAAAGGCGTTTTGATAAAGTCAGCTTTTCTTTGGAACAGAATGTGTTGAGTGTTCCATTTGGAAGGGATCGGTTCAAGATTGTGTTTTGTTTTTCATTACATGTTAAGTAACATACATTCAAAATCAAAATGAAGTGTTTTCTTAAGCTGTGTGTTTTGACTGAGCTGAAATAGATTTTGTAATTTATGCACAAGAGGAAATATCCAAATTCATTTAATACTGTTCTTGCAGTTTGGAAAAAGAAACACCTGCAAACCAGACACAATAAACTGAACAAAAATCATACTATTCCCTGCAATTTTTACTAGAAATTTAGGAAAGAGTAATCTGAATGCTCAGTTTAATGAGGCCCGTGCCAGAGTCCAGAAATCCTGGTTTTTGCTTTCACAACTGTTCCATCCTGGTGCCAGTCTTGCCTTTCTAACATACTCCATTGCAACAATTGGGACCTGCGAGCTGAGAGGCTGAAGAAAAAAAAATGATGCCAAAACTCCTCTGGAGAGCAATAATGCAATATTCAATCCAAGAAAGTCAACTCTTATCCCACACCTGACAGTCTGTGCAATATTTCTGTTCTGAGCTTCATTCCTGGGAAGAAACTTTGTCACCGAAGCCTCATGGACTGATCCCACTCCATAGGGCTTGGGAAATGCAAACTACCACTGCTTCTTCCAGTAAAAGAAGCTGAGGTTACCTAATGATCCTTGCAAATGGTTTATCTTTCCATTTCTCTTGTCCCTCAGAAAGGAGCTTAGCCTTTGAGTGGTTTATTGTGTTCCTCCACTGTTACTGGAGGAGCAGAAGGGGTTAAAATCCACAGGCCATCCTCCTGGTACAGCTCCTGCTGCTTGGATAATTCCAGCCCTGCCTGCCAGGATGAAAAGCACCACTGGAGCTTCCTCTGGGCACCATATTTCACCACCACTCAGCTGGATGGAGCCAAGAGTAGCAGGGACAGCTGAAGAGGGGAGAGGAAAGGGACTATGAGCTGGCAGCTGCAAACTCCAGCCTTGGGCAGCTCCACCTTCCTGATCCCACTGAGAGGATCAGGAATTTGCCGTGGCCATAAAACTCTCTGTGCATTTTGTCCCCCTGGCTCCTGCAGCCACTGTCTCAGCCCCCTGTGCACACTCCTGCTAGGGCACTCTGGAAGCAGGGTGGGATCTCCCGAGGGTGGCACGGCTCAGGCTTCTGTGGAGGAACAGAGCTGCAGGTAAGGCCAGGGTGAGCACAGGTGGTCCCTGACTTGGGCTTCGTATCCCTGCAACTCCCTGGGGATGACTTAAAGGTGAGTTACACAAATCACCGCTTTAGGTATGCAGGACACTGGTCTGAGGCTGAAAACACCCAGGGTCTGCTCGTTCTGTAGCCCTGCCACCCCACAGAGGAGAAGTTAGATGTCCTGCACTTCAATTCAGGTTAGAAATGTGAGCTAGAATGAGTATTAGCCCCAAATAATAGCATTTCATGGGCAGCTTCTGCAGCAGAAGTCAGAAATCCGAAGCACAGGTTCTGCCATTGCAGGTTCTCCTGGAAGGTCTATTGAAGTCAATGAGCCTTGGGTTGGATCTCATTGCAAAAAGATAATCAAATACCATTTTAGCTCTTAATTTGGAACAACGTATTAAATTAGAAACTCACATTAACCTGGAACTGCATTTATATAATGAGAAGATTTAAAACCTGTGTACCATGAAGGTGGGAGAACTCCTACCCAAAGCTGTTCTCAGCAGCCCTGAATCCCAGAACCAATCTCCCCACAGCACTGCATTTCCACCTATTCCCTGAGCCCTAAGCCCAGGATTTCCACTGGGCCAGAAGGATGTGTGGAAAATAAAGCCATCTCATCCTTACCAGTATTAATCTGTCAAGCACAGAAGGCTGGTACCAGCTAGACTCCAACCAAAGCCAAGAACTGGAAAATCACAGAGGATATCTAGGATCTGCACTGGCATCACAATCACCCTCTCCCATCAGTGCACCAGTTCTGCAACACAGATATGCTAAAAAAAAAAAAAAAACCTGAAGGAATTCAGTCTTTTCTGGGATTAAAGTTCAACACTGCTCAGGTCTGAGCATCCCAAACTTTGTAGCCCTTTGGTACCCACGTTTGAGGCCACCTCTAGCTGTGAGCTTTATTTATTTCCTTCTCTGAGACTGTTCTGCTCTGTGCTTAATCCATCTCCTGACCACCTGGAGTGTTTGAGAGTCTTGGCTGTGATGTTTGTCTGTTTAGATAGACTGTAAGTAGAGCTGGTCAAAAAATTTTGACAGAACAGTTTTTCGCAGGAAAACGCAGTTCCCTCAAAATCGAAACATTGCATGGGAACATGTCAATTTTGACAAACTTTTTCACGTTTAAAGTGTCAAAACTAATCATTTTGATTTCCTCTCTTCAGTTCAGTCATATTGAAATGTTTAATTTTGAGGAAATAAACACATTATTTTTGTGTTGTTTCAATTAATTTGTTTTGACATTTTTACATATTGTGCATTGTATTGATATATGTTTAGAATGCATTATATATTGGATAAAATATTTGGTGCTGTTTATTTTATGTATTATCACACAATGCTAAATATTTCCCACAGAACCTTAGTGCTTCAGCACCACAGGAACAGAAGATATCAATGATCTCAAATTATTATTGCTTTTAAATTTTTAGGTCATAAGAGCCTTGTGGGATCATGGTTCTCCTTCACACTGAAGTTTAAAAAAAACCAACCACATATCAAAAGGCAGGAATTTCCCAAGGAAATTGTCCATTTTCCAAGCAGCTCTGTCAGCTCAATGACAGCACAGTACAGCTCCTCTCCCCTCTGTACACCAGAAAACCGACTCCTCTACTTGTTAAAGGAAAAAAACAGAAGGAGAAGAAAATGCAGATTTTCTCAGAGTGGAATTTGTATGCAATGTTTTCATGATCATCAGGGATTTAAAAGTCTGAATATCATTGACCTCCTGAGGCCTTTGTCTTCCAAACCATTAAGTACTTTTAAAAGATATATTCCACCTCCTTCCTGGAAGTCTACCTGATTTTTTTTTTTTTTTTTGCTTGTTTGAAACCACATTTCTGCTCCTCCATGTGTAGCAGAGGAGAATCGCTCTCTGTGAATTTCTGTCTGTGTAGGTGGTGGGAAAAGTGGGTTGAAAAGAAGGGCAAAGCAAGTGGCAAAAGGGAGGGCGAGAACGGCAGCACGGAGCTGAGCCTGCAACGAGGCAACTCCATCAATTCCTCGTTTCAGGGAGGGAAATGTCCCCAAGGTCCCCTGAGCAGCCACAGGTTCAATAAGAGACGGAGGCAGTGCTGGATGGCTGGAGGACACAGAGCCCATTTTAAACATGGAGAGAGGCAGGACCCCAGCGAGGCTGTGTGGGATGGTGATGGAGAGAGAGCAGAGCATGGCCATGCACGACCATTCTCCTTCCCTGTCCTCCCTTTCATCAGGATTAAAGGAAGCCTCAATACACGCCAAGGGCTGCTTCTTCCCATGGAAGGCTCAGAGCCCTCAGAGAGAGGGATCTGTCCTCACCACCACTCCCAGGGAGAGCTGTGTTTGTGCAGTGGGAATAAAAAGGAGCATCCCCAACTTTTGGAGATTTATTTACAGTGGAAGAGGGGCTTTTCTGTCTGCTTTTCCTCTTAACGGGACATGCCTGGAGCGCCAGGCTCCATGGTTGGAAATCTGAATTCCCCCACGCGGCTGCCAGGAGCGCACCTCTGAATGCAGATCTGCCTGGATGTGTCCTCGTGCTCCAGCTGGCCTGTCACTATGGATTACAGTTCTTGGCTAACAGTGAGCACTGCTGGAGTCTGAGACTTCCATTAAAAGCCGACGTTTCTACCTCCTCACCCCACAAATGGCTCCATCCCATCCCAGCTGACGTTTCTGGGTGTATGGCCTCATCTCTGGGGTGGAGAAGGAGCAAAGTGCCTCAATTTGTCTCTGTGTTAGGCAACAATGGAACAAGTCGAAGGCAGGAAAGGAGGTTTGAGGACGATAAGTTTTGAAAACTGTAGATAATTTACTTGAAAGTTGACCTTACCCCTTGTCACCAGCACATCTGTAATACTGGAGCCCCATCCCTCTGACAGCAACAGTGCAACTGAGCATGGAATCACCCCCCAGAAGAGTCCTTGAGGGAAATGCTTCATTACTCCAAGTTACACTGTGGAGTGTCTTTGGAAAGGAGGAATGCTCCTGCAGGGAGATATTGCGCATCCGTGCCAGACACTGCAAATCATTAGCCCTTCATCGCCAGAGGGACTGGGGGCTACTGACAGATACAAAAGAACTGGCATGGACACTTGACCTTTCCTCAGTGCCAGGAGGAAATCACTGACCAGGAAGAACAGCACAGGCTCTACAAAGGCAGGCAAGAAGATCTGGAAGAATTCAGAGCCATTTGTAAAGCAAACGCTGCAGTTTCAGCACAACCTGTGCAGTTGGCTGGCGCTGCCATCACTCGTGGGCAGGCCGAGGGGTGACTTCCAGTTTGGCAAGTGCCAGGTGCCATCACAGCTCCTCCCGCTCCAAGGGAGACATTTAGAATGAATGCCTACAAGGCTTCCACGGGAATGCTGAGAGATTCACACCTTTGTGGGCTGGGGGAAGGACAGGACATGCTGAGTGGTACTTTAGAGTTTCCCTGGCATGGTGTCCTGCCAAAGGGAGCGAGCAGTCCCCTCCACCAGCCTGCACACTTTCTCCTGCTAGAACTCCTCACCCTGGATGGATCCTGCACGCCTCTGCAGCTTCCCAAAGTGACTTTGAAAGCAATCCAGAGCAAGCGTCACATTTGTGTCTTCAACAGCCTGACTCCCAAAAAGATCCTGTGCAATCAGCTGGCCAAATCCAAATCTGAAAAACACCTCCATGGCTGGTCATGATTAATTAATTCTGCCTTGACATTCCCCAGGGCACCTAGCAGCTAGTCAGAGCTGCCAGAGAAAGAGACACTGCTTTGGGAAAGAATAAATAGTCTTTCCTCAACTGCAGACATCGAATTAGATAATAAATAGCTGGCTAGATACATAATTTCATATGAGTGTTAAATTAAATGCAGAACAGGAATACGGCTTGCTTATCCCTGTGAAATCAAAGGTGTTGGGAAAGAGTTTCCAAAGAAAGAAGAGTATTTAGAGTCTGCTGTGCTCATGAAGACGTAGCCTGAAGTTATCTATCATGGCTTATGCGACTGTTTACAATGACAGACAGCTATTCTTGGACATTTTATTCCTGGTATAATATTCTCAGACCAGAGCAGCTCAAGGAAACTTCCTTCTAGTTTACACCTCTGTTTTGTCCCTCCTCCTGCAGACTAGACAACATCTTTGTTCCCACAGGACCAACACAGTTTGTCCCCACCAGCTGCTGTGGGCTTAGCCTGTGCTCCTCAGGGAGCTGCAGCTGCCAGCCCAAAACAGGGGCTCTCCTATGGACCCCTTAAACATTTCAGTCCCCTAAACCCACAGGTTCTGCCCAGATTTTCCCAGTAACCACACAGCAGAGGCTCCAGTGGCAAACAGGGGATCCTGCAGGACTCGAGGAAGCTGGCAGGAGGTGCAGGGACATCCTGGGTTCAGGTGGGGCCCTGTGGAGCGCGTGGCCAGGAGCAGATGGCTGTGGAACCCCTGCCAGCACAGGGAGCACCGTCACCCCTGTCTCACTGAATGTGCACATCCACAGCTGATTTTCCTCCAGCACCACAAGTCCCTGTGCACAAACCCAGCCACACAAACCAAGTGCAGCACACCCCGTCTGAGCTCCTGTCACAGCACAGCGTAGGGGTCTGCTGGTTCCCCTCACATATCTCCAGTCCTGCAAGTCTTTGCTTTGGCCCCTGTATCCCTGAGGAGACAAGTCCCACCTTGCAGATACGTTGGTGTTCTCCTCCTGAGACATTCAGTTCAGACTCTGCTCCCATTGCAGTGGGGTCTCTGAGTGTGCAGGGGCTTCTTCTGCCTTCCTGCACCTTTGTCCAGAGCCTGAAATCTGTTCAGATCATCTCCTCCCTCCTTCTTTGCAAATTTCCTTCACCCACCTTGCTCCTCCTTTCTCCGTCGCAGCAGGCACAGCCAAGACATGTTATTAACACTTGCCACTTCGTTAGCAATCTTCTCCAGGAGGAGCAGAGGAGAAAAGAGGAAAGTGTGCAAAAATTGGAGAGTCAGGAAAGTTGGATTAAAGGAAGAGTAGCAAAGACTTGAAGGTGTGAATGAGAAAGTGCAGGAGTAGAAGGACTTTGAGAAAAATCTAATGGGTGAGAAAGAGATTTATAATTAATTCCCAGGCTGGTGAGAAAGCAGGGAGTGTAGTCAAGACCATACTCTTCTCTAAATGGTTCTGCTCCTGATTGACTTCAGACAGATCTTTTTACTTTCTCCTTTTATCTCCCATCACTCTGGACCCTTTGAGTATCTGTTATTTGAGGTAGGAATTGTCTTTAACCATGTGCAGCATAAAGGAAACTGCAATCATAGGCACTAAAGGATGCAAGACATTGTTTTTAACACATCCTAAAATTAGGCTCAGGAAAGTGCTTAGGGATTGTCTGCCAATGTTTATTAATGCAGATTGAATCACTAGATAGTTACTGTCAAAAAGTGGGATGGGAAAAAATTAAAATAATCAAAGTACACGGCTGCATTATTTCTTAATTTAAATGCTTCATGATGAGATGTTTATAAAGTGGATCTAGAAGGAAATGTTAAAAAAAACAAAACCAACCAAAAGTGAAATAATATGGTTCTGAAAAAAAAAGTTATTCATTTATGAAAAATTGAAGTTCTGAAGTGATTTTCGACTCTCTTTTCCTTTTAGTCTCAACTATGAAATCTTTTCATTCTTCCCCCACCACACTAATTACATTTAAATACCTAAAAGTAATTTTTTTCCCTTCATTTTTCCTTCCAGAACTAAACTGATGGAAAAAAAAAAAAAAAGGAGAAATCATTATTCACCTATTCCTACCAGGAATTCCAATAACTGTCTGTCAGATCTTCATAACAACATGAGGGATCTCAGCAAGGCTGAGGTTCTGTGAGTTCCTTAAGCTGATGACTTTCAGAGTCCTTTGCTCTCTTCTAGTCTAAACCTGTGTTCAACAGAGAACTTAAAATGAAATAATTAGATTTACAGCAAAATAGATGAGCAAAGCCCTGTATCAAAAATAAGTGAAAAGTTCCCTGGAAATAATCTGAGAGTGAATTGACTGACTTTTTCCATTAGAAATTGCCATATGCTGCTGGTTTATTTTAAGACAGTGACACCATCCCTCTTCACCCTCTGTTTCTCTGAATTCTTCCTTTTCACTTCTCCTGGCTTTCCTTTTTTTTTTTTTAATCATCACAGAACCAAACAGGCACAAAGTCCCTGCAGAAAATTGGAACGTGTGATGTCCAAGTGCCTACGACATTAAGCCAAAAAAAAAAGCAGCAGAGCTCCCTCCATCAGCCAGCCCTGACTCAAACCCCGAAGAGCACTCAGAATGAGACACAGGCACGCAGGGATGGGAACAGCCTGTTCCAGGGATCCTGCTCCTCAGGCAGTGTCTGCACCCATTTTTGTGCCTGGTTTCTCCAGCACAGGGCCCTGCTCACAGCAGCCTTGGTCCCAGAGGTATTTAGGGAAGCAGCACCTGCTCAGCTTCCTGCATCCAGAGGATTTAAAGAAAATTAGATACGTGTGTAGGAATTGAGCATCTAAATATCTCTGGATGTTTCCACACTGCCAAAGATCTCAGCTCCCTGTATTAGTTTGCTCTTGGAGCTTCTCCAGGAGGAAACAAGCTTCCCCTCAGAAATAACCCAGTTCTGGGTATATTTTGCTTTATTAACATCAGTGTTGGGCAATATGAGCAAGGACAAATCCTCCAGTGGTTTACTGTCATCTTCCACAGTCCTGCAGCACTGTCCCAGCAGACACTGCATGCTTGAACACTCTGCATGTGGGGCATGGATAATGCATCCTCAGTCTCTTAACACAAAAATACTGTGTCACTGAGCTGGGAATCAGTCCTCAGATCCTTTCAAGTGCCTGGAATTCTAAACTTACACCTAAAAATAAAATCCAGAGTGTGTCTCAGCTCTCCTGTTGATTTCCTTTTCCCCAACTCCAAATGTTACTGATGGAGGTCTGAAGATCAGAGCAACACTGTGCAAGGGCAGCAGAGTGTGTTTGTCCCCAGCCCTTCCATCCACCACTGCCACAGCACCCGTGGGAGGGTCATGCCCCAGCATCAAAGGCGCACCCCTGTGATGTGAGACACACGGGTCTGGGGACTGCACTTCACTGGGGTCAAGGCTTTACAGAAGAGCTGCCTCAGAGGAGCAGCAATGAGGAAAAAAGTGCAGCCACAGACAAAATCTCTGCCTTCAAACTTAACAAAGTAATGAGAAGCACTGCAGGAGGATCCATTGGTAGGAAGGACCTATCAGCCTCTTTTGCTCTTCTATTTAATGCAAGCAGCTTTATCATTAATTGCTATTTACTGCAAATGCTGAAGTTGGTAAAAAGATTAATATGAAACAGCAGCCTTGATTCAGCATTCTTAAAGCACAATGCACATGTCTGTGTGTGTGTGCTCTTGCATACTCCATTTTATGTTTTGTGTATGTAAAATACTCATTTCTGTGTGCAAGGGAGGCAAACAGATGCAGTTAGCAAGTTCTTCTTCCCTTATCTATTCCAGTAAAAGGCCAACTCTGTCAGTGATCTTAGGCAATGAGGAGAGAAATTAATTCAGGCTAGATTTCTGAAGATGGAGCCATTTTGCTGCGGTGGAGGGGAGACAGAGGCAAACCAGTACTGTTTTTGCCCAGTGCTGGAAATGTAAGGAGTCAGCACTGCTGACTACCAGTCTTTGGGGGATTATATTTCCTGAGGACAGGGGTTGCTGAATTCTTTAAAAAATCCACATTTTTCCTCATGCCAAACTTGGATCCGAGTTCCCTGGGTAGTTCCCATCCGCTGCGTGAGCTGGAGTCTCAGAGCTGCAGCACTGAAAGGATTCAGCTCCTGTGCATGGAAGCACATGCATTTAAAAAGCTCTTCTGAAAAGCTCCCAGCCTAAGTGACCTGCTCAAGGTCACATATAACATGTCAGTGACACTACCACGATCGAACTATCTTGCTACAGCACTGCTTTATTCACACGGTGCTGCTGCATCCCAAAACAGCTGCTGCTCCCGGTCCGCTGCTGCCTTCCTCTCCTTATCTCATCCTCCTTAGAGACACATCTGTCCTGTGCTCCGTAAACCATAATATACCTGTAGTCTTTTATTCACTATCTGTCACTGGGCAGTTTTATTACAGATCCCTGAATTATCCAGCCTAGACTACAATCTACTTATTCCTGTCAGCCGTTCTCGCTTTCGACCCTCACCTCACCTTTCAGCCTTGTCAGTGTTTTAAGGCTTTCAGGTACTTGAAATGCAGGGACAATTCTGATTCTTGGGGGAAATCCAGCAGAATTTCACCGAGGCCAGCCTGCTGGTCTCCCTCTCTTTTCTAAATGCAGGTGGTTGGAAATCAGAAGCTTGCACTGGTCTCTGCACTTCCATTTAAACCAATCCTTCAAGAATACTAACAGCTGCCATTTTAGACCTCTGATCCCCATTCTTGCCATCCATAAAATTTTATTCTCCTCCTTTTTTTGCTCCTTTCATCAGAAATCAATCTTCCAATGATGCAGGTAAATTGCAGTCCCACCTTATAGCTACTTTTTTTTTTTGCATGGATCTTTCTGGTGAATTTTGCAGAACAAAAACTCCCTTGTCCATCCTTCCCAGCCCAGGCCATGAGCACAGTAATCATCACACCTGCACAACACTTCACTGGCAGATTTGCACCTGCCACTCACATCCCGCTCTTGTTTGCGATCCGGGAAGCGAAGGAACCGTTCGTCCCGACGTGGCACTCTGTCTGAGCATTCCCACCTGTGTTCCCACAGCCAGCTCCCACCTCCCTCCTCCCAGTCACACACCTGTCAGAACTTTATCCCGTCTATTGATGTGTTTTCCTCACAGCCATCAGCTGCCCAGCCTTCCCACCTTTCTGAAGGAAGCACTGCTTCATTGCCTGACCACGGGAGAGTAGTTTCCTCTCTGTTCACCTAGAGATGCTCGTGGCCACTGCAGAAGTGTTCCTCAGCAAGTGTCACCTGTCGAAGCTGAACTTCCCTGTCTGTGCTCAACAGCCTTGTTTTCTCTTCACCCAACCTCTGTCTTCAGCAGCAGGAAAAGAATGGCTGATGGGAGAGGAAAGCTCTGGAGAAAGGCACATTCCTCCTCCCTCCCACCAGCATGGTGATGATGGATGACCCTGGGCAGGAGGCAGAGCTGTGCCCAACACAAGGCAGACTGGGGGAGTCATCTTGGGGCCTTCAGGGGGATGGGACTGTGGGGAAAATATGGGGAGAGGACATGGCTCCATAGCTGATCTCTGTCCACCTGTCTCTCCTACCAGGCTGCTTTGGTTAAGTCTCAAGGTTTCATGCACCCATTTATCTCTGTCGCAGCCTCC
The DNA here is from genome assembly GCA_013400235.1 of Oriolus oriolus. Lineage (NCBI taxonomy): Eukaryota > Metazoa > Chordata > Aves > Passeriformes > Corvidae > Oriolus > Oriolus oriolus. The sequence goes on from VXBT01007528.1 coordinate 955,031, forward strand.
CTGCATCAGCTTGGGCAGATTCTTTAAGGTGACATCTTACAAACACCTCAGAGGCTGATTTTCCAAATGTTCCCCGTATCCCACAGCAGTATTTAAGGTCCTGTTTTCTATAATCTGCTACCTTGCCCCCAACTACTTTCAAAATCTGTCAAGGCAAAATTGCAAACTGAAATTCTTCTACTGACAGGATTTGAATTGATCTCCGAGCCTGGTGCTGCGTTTCCTCTGGTACTGAGTAGAGGTGACAGCATTCCCTGTTTCTTTTCCTCCTCCTCTGTCCAGACAGCAGGCCCTTAGGGTCAGGGAGCTTGTATCCACACAGAACCTGGTGCTGGGAGACTCCAGGCTCATCCCAGCTCTGCAGCAGCCCGCAGATACCGGTTCTGATAGAGGAAACTGTGCAGCTCAGGGTCACTGCTGCCGCCTGTAACCACCCATTTTATGTCCTACTTCGGTATCTACTCTAATCACTGAAATTACTTTTGTGGGAGTTGACACATAAGAAGAGATTGCTGGATTGATATTGTGTCTGGCATTGATGAAAACCTTTTTATAATGCCTTAATCCAGCACCCACAGAAGCAATTTGCTAATCTCTTGCTGACTTAGCTTCCAGCGGGATCGACCATAGGCAGTCACATTACCTGGCCAACCATATTATGTTCTTTTTATGCAGATAGAAAATGTCCTTCCTGACCCCAGAAAATGGTCATCCTTTGCTTTGAAGCCTCAGACCTGATTACCATTGTCCCAGATTGCAGGGCTGCAAATGCTATTAATTGCTACAAAGTTACGTAGCCTTTTACACTTCAAATCCATCCGGACTTTCATCTCAGCAACATCCTGCAGCAGGGAATTGTGTGCCTTCACTATACACGGAAGAAAGGACTATTTCCTTTTAATTTCCTTTTAAAGTTGTGCCCTTTAATTTTGATGTGTCCCCTTGTTCTTGTATCATCAAAGTGTTAAAATGCTTCTGATCACTTTTCATTTTAACCTTCATATACCTTTGTACTGGAACCCGAATGTCCCTCCTCACTCCCAGCTTTCCCAGACTAGATGAACTACTATTTCCAGGCTTCCCTTATTTAACTTGTTAATATTTGTAAAGCAATTTAAAATGTATTAATATGGTTCAATTATAATATCACTTCTATTTTCCATCCTTCCTTTTAATGTCTCAAGTGTCCATCTAATTTGCCATCAATCTCCATTGATTCTCCCTCTGATGATATGTTAGTCTTTATAATATCCCGGGGAATATTTCTTCTGCCTTCCTGACCAGCATTTTGGAACAAAGAAGCTGAACGCTGATGGACCATAAACATGATTCACTCTGCACTCGGCGTGTGTATGGATTTGCTGTTGCTTAGGCTTTGATCTTGGAAATCAGTTTCATTATGTCCACGGGGCTGTAATTAAAAATTTGTCTGCGTGATTCCAATTGCAGGATGGGGCTCTTTGTGGTTGCAATTGCTCTGGGTCGCTGACAATTGAGCCCAGGTGTGAAAAGAAGTCTATGTTTGATAAACTTTGAGCAATATCTGAGCACTCAGTGACACATCCTGCAGCAGCAGGGCCTTTGAGACAAGAGGAGTGATTTTGACATCTACCCAGTCACAAAGAGGGGAGAGAATTGAGACAAGGTTATTCACCCCTTCTCTTTCCCATAGAAAGCTGGGAGACACCCAAGGAAATTATGTGGTACTAGAGCTAAAACCTCCCCCAAAAAATACTTCCATAGATGACTTGTAACTTAGTCCATTACTGCAGAATGTTGTGAAAACACAAAGCATGAAAGGAATCAATAAAGAAACAGTCACACACAGGATATTGTCTGGCACTGCAGATGACATTCCTCAGACAACTACTGACTTTGCACATCCCCACACAGCTGAAAGGTTATCCCAGGAGTGACAGCGCTCATCCATGTCTTTCTGATCCCTTTAGTGTCCTACTGTTGTGGTTAGAACATTTCTCAGATTTTTCCAGTCTTAATAAGGCCCAATCCAGCTCCATCAGCAAAATATATCCCTCCTTCATCCCTCATCCTTCAGCAAATTCCCTGAGCAACACTTTCAGTTCCAATCAGTCTTTTCACCTTAACTCTTCCCCCCAAGAAGCAAATAAAAGGATTGATGCACATGTAACTCTAATTGCACAGAAAGGGTTTTATCTAAATATTTCTAGAACTCAAGTTTCCACTCTTTGGTTACTTTAGTTAAATACTGTGGGGAAATCCTAATTGGTTTCTTTTCCCTGGTTGACCAGATTTATCTATTTACTGGCCTAAAACATGGTCCATCGTTTTCAAATACTTTACAGTTCTCTTTTAGGAGAATGGAAATGGCAGATAAACCACATTATCAGAATTCTCCAGCAAAAAACCAGCAAAGCCTGGAGTTGTTTTGCAGAAGCAACTCCGAATTTGGACGACATGACAATAAGCAATTCTAGAAATAGCTGCTGGTCTTAAGGCTATGTCACAGGGATCCTTGTTGCTGCTTTCTTCTCTCTGTTCACAGTTTTAGCACAAACACCGTGCTGTCTTTGTTAGTTCTTTTCTTTGACGTTCTCGGTATTTCTTAGGCATTCTTCGGTCTCAGCTTGTACCTTCTAAGCTCTCGCTGCTCCTTCAAAACACACCTTTGATTGTGACTGCAAACCTCACCCAGCACAGAGCAGCATGGGAAATGGCTGGAATAACACTCCTGTTCCAGGCAGGGAGGTGGTCTGAGCCAGGAGGGACCCAGAGCCACATATGTACCCCAGCATATGTCCGAGGGCTCTGCTTACCCACTCACCATCTGTACCTGCCTGAAGTGCAGCCACATGCCAAGAGCAGACTGGCTGCCCCAGCACCCGCATCCTGCCTTGCTGGTGTCTGTTCCACTGATCCCAGAAGTCCAGCTAAGGATTCACACCTGCTCATCCTGGTCCTCCTGCCTGCTCTGAATCCCCAGCCTCCTCCCTGGGGTCACAGTTCATTTCTGTTCATACTTCCCTGGTTAGTTTTAGTTTCTTTGTAATTTTCCAGAAACTCCTTTTATTTATTTTTCTGGTTCTTGCAGCCTCACCTGGAATGTGCTGCCTGCACGATGGTTCTAAAGCTCACCCTCCCTGTCTTCCACCCTGCTTAGCAAGTCAGCATCCACAGCTGCAAAGATAAATTACCACAGAGGTCTCCAGTGTTAGCAATGTATCTGACAGCCACACACGCAGCTAGGGCAGGGTAAAGAAATGGCTAAATGGGATCTGTTGTGCCGACTCAGGACTTCTGGCCAAAACTGCATCCAAAACCATGATGGACACAGTGGAGTCCAGAGCACAGGCCAGGTTCTAAATCACTCTTTAAATCAAAGCCTAAGAAAGAGATCTTCACTCACCACGGAGCCAGTTAACAGCCCTGGCTTCAACAGGCTGCGATGATTTACAGCAAGAGGCTGTGAGCTTTTCACGGGAACTCGCTTGTACAACATATTCCAGCTATAACATGCAAAGATATAAAACTCCAGGCTGTAAAAAGACCTGTCATAAGGCTTCAGGATGTATCTTCTCTAAACACCAGGGTAAAGGACATGCTTCCTGTCAGGATAGCAATGAGACAGGTCCCAGGCATGAAAAGGCTACAAGATCCAGAGCTACTCTACTGGAAATTGCGGGTACAGAGAACGGATGGGAGTGAGAGCTCCCTCTACTCCTATATTCTCTTTTGGCATCCAAGCAAAAGCCCTGGAGCAAATTGTTGGGGTTTTGTTGGTTTTCTTATGTGTGAGAACCTCTCATAGCTTGGTTTGCAAGCTTAGTGTGTGTCAGCCCTGAGCTGGCGTTGCTGTAATTCATGACTCTCCGGGAGGGAAGATGTCTCTGTGGTGGAAATACTCCACCGAATGGTGCCCACTGCTAACACACAAACACAGAATTGTTCTGGGGCTTCAAAGCCGTACTGGTGCTTCTGGCACCTTAGTTTCTACCTCTGCCCAGCATTTCCATCCCCAGTATAGTGAACAACAGCATGTGTCTGGCAAAGGCAATTCACTCCATCCTCCTCTGCAGGCCACCCTCTGAAGCTGGTTTAGATTATTCACTCCTCTATGACTTACTGTTATTCCTATTGCCACTGGAAGGGATGATCCATCAGCAGTGCAACTGGTTGTTTTTCTGGAACAGGAGCCAGGAATCATGTGTGTGAGAGTTCAAGCACTGGGGAATGCTATGTCAACACCCAGAAACATGCCACCACCGCTGGTGCCACCATGGGTCCCACTCTCACCCAGCACTGCAGTGGACACAGCAGCAGCTCTGTGCAGAGCTGAGCTCTGCCAGCTGCACCATGCAGGCAACAATAAAACGGATGTAGAACACATGATTTCAGAAGAACAAATAGCAAAAATAAATAAGCATCTTTCTCCTGCAAAGCTGCTTGCAGGTCCTGCCTCAAAGCTGCAGGAAAACAGCTCCCCGAGCAGGGGGCTGTAAACGTTGTGGTAAACTCCCCAGCCCAGGCTCAGGGGAATTCTGGGCCTGACTCTTGTTTTCTTTCCAAAATGACATGTTCATATATCCAGTTTATGCCACCTCCACTTGGGATGTGATCCAGCATTCCTGAAATAAACTTAAGTCCTTCAATAGCCCTCAGCTCAGTCTAAATCAGCTGCTCCTCTGATTTCTGCTCTTTCTCCCATTCCTCCCTCCCACTAGTCAGGACTTTTCCTTCCCTGGCACTGCACAGCTTAGCTCATCAAGCCAGCAACAGCTGTCCTGTGCCTACTCTAAACCCTGGGAATGTCACCTCATTTGTCTGGTCCAGCTCTGCCCATCCTCTCTCCAGACAGAAGTACCTAGCAGATATATCCGGTTTGCTTCCCCAGGTCTCTCTCCTTGGTAACATTTCCCTTTTCCACACCAACTGCAGCCACGAGCCCGCTGCAGCCCTGGCCAGACGTGCCCCAGGCCCTGCACATCAGCTGGACGTGGCCATGCTGGCCATACATGCTGTTTTCCACAGCAAGCAGGGGAAAACCTTCCCGGGCATCCCAGAACACTCTGGAGTACCACACACTGCCAGGAGGAGATGTTTTGCCCTGACTCAGCTCAGCACCATTCCCTAACTCGGCATCCTGCTCAGCCAGCCTCAGCACGCTGGCAGCCATCTTCCAGGGAAGAGGGAGAACTGCAGGACCAGACCCCGGTCCGTGGATCTGTTTGGAGGCCAGATCTCTGTGTGTATGTGTGGATATTCTCCCTTTCTGAAAAGCTGATCTGTGTGGCCTGGAAGGAAATGGGCCAAGGTCCTTACGGTTGTTAAAAATCTAGTGATACTTTTGCAAGCAGGATGATGTAAATCAAACAACTGGGCACAAGCTCCCTCGGTCCGGGTAATTTATATTCTGCCTCACTAAGTTCATCTCTGCACTTCCAATGCATGAAGTGATTTTTCACTTCCCCTGTAGTATTTGCTGGCACGGAAAAGCTGCTGGGCTCTGTCCCAGAAGTAGCTGCATTTCATCACCGGGTGAACGATCCCTGCGCGCACCGGGCCGGCTCCCCGCAGGCTCCGCTCCCCCCGCGGCTCCGTCGCGAGAGGACGCGGCCC
>VXBT01007528.1:965136-1041206 GCA_013400235.1 Oriolus oriolus
GCTGGGCTGGGCTGGGCTGGGCTGACAGAGGGAAAAAAATCAGCCACCTCATGCAGGGTATGTGGGGCAAGGAGGGCAATGGGAGACGCCCTCCTTCCTGCAAGGACAAGCCCTTCTCTGGCCTGCAAGGACACTCTGTCCTTCTCTCACCCATCCCCTGTGGCTGCAGAACATTGTCTTAGGCTAAATCTTCAGCAAATTTTTCCTAAGCAGAATTAGAAGCTGTTTCGTTAAACTCCAAGCTGCTCCGACAGGGCTGAAGCTCAGCTTATCTCAGCTACAGGGTACCCAAATGTCCCGAGTTGTGCCTTTTTCCAGGTGACTGTTCAGACACAAAGCACACTTCCTGGTGAGCCACCTTGGATTCTGTCACACTGGCTCAAATAAAAGACTGAAATTATTCTTCTCACAGATTCCTCTGGTTCAAGGCCGCAGAGGAAACTCCACAGCAGGGAAAATTCAGGAATCAGGTCTTATACAGAACATATAAACAAGGTCAAAGCCCTTGTTTAAACAAATAAATGGTGCTTGGGGTTATCATCAGTGAGTTCTTTCATTGATGCTCTTGGCATTTACCAGAAATAGAAGAAGAACCCTTGTGTCCTACATGAGGCTGTTTGAAATTAAAGCGAAGGCTCCGTGAACCTGCAGTGCAGCCACATGGGATTTGCCAACTCAACCAATGCAACAGTTCTCGGTGCCTTTCCTCACTACATCTGAGAAGGTTTATGCGATTTGGTCCAGCAGGATTTGGCACCACCCAGAATGATATTTCATATTCCTGTGAAGAGGGAGAGAGAGAAAACAAGTGAGGTGATACTCTTCAGGCACCCAAAGGTCTCACAGACCTAGGGAACATTTCATCACTCAAGGGCTGGAACTGTGTCAGGGGAGGGTTAGCTTGGATATCAGGGAAAGGTTCTCGTCCCAGAGGGTGCTGGGCACTGCCCAGGCTCCCCAGGGAATGGGCACAGCCCCGAGGCTGCCAGAGCTCCAGGAGTGTTTGGACAATGCTCCAGGCACAGGGTGGGATTGTTGGGGTGTCTGTGCAGGGCCAGGAGTTGGACTGGATGACCCCTGTGAGTCCCTTCCAACTCAGGATATTCCATGATTCTGTAATTCTGTGATTAAAAACTCTCTACAAAGTAACATCTTCATACAGAAAGTCAAAGTCAACCAACTCCTGGGGCAGGTGTCCTGACTGGAAATAGGATTTTCTATCAATATAATTAAAATTGTAATAATAATTAGAGGAAAACCTAAAACAATGCAAAAAGAGTAGTTTTGCTTATCATTTTCCTGTCCAGAATGTTTTCCCTGTTCCCCCCCGCTGCCAAAATCACACATACACTGTTGCTGCCTCTTTTCTCAAAGCTGTGACTGTCTCTGTATCAAAAGCGGATTATTTGGTGCATTGAGTATTCAGCATGTTCTCTTACAGTATTGTTGTGTTCAATGAGCTTTGCTCATCTGAATGGACACTCACTGCATAGTCCACTGGTTTAATTTGCTGCTTTGGAAACCTAAGCAGGTTACAGTATATTTAGCTATCTGTCTGTTCTTATGTGTCAAAGATAAGGTTTCTGGATGCCATTTTTAAAAACAATATTATTTCACTTCAGTAGCTTTCTCTTTTCAGTGGTCTCTTGTTTTTAGTCTTGAGTATTTCAACTCACCTTCTCCCTACAAGGAACAAAGCCTGGATCCTCACCCCAAATCAGCAAAGCTCCATTGAACAAGGATTTCTATTTCTTCTTCCAGTAAGGAATGTTTTTTTGCGCTTTTAACAATTTTAGCACATCCAATCCTCCCTTTTTTCACTCTTCTTTCCACAGATGTCTTAAAAGCAGTGTTTGGACTTCTTTAAACTATAATCTTGTTCCCATGATGAAAATAGAAACCAGTCTATCGGGGAAGATATGACGGAGAATAGAAATTCACAACACACAGGGTGAAAACAGAGAGTCTCCAATTTGCAAGCTCTAGGCAAACAAAAAATTATGGTAGTGACGAGGACAAGGAAACAGTAATTTGGAGTCTTTATTAGAAGTGTAGGAAGAAATCACATGGAACTGAGAGACCTAGAAAGCAGAGAAGTGTCCATGTTGATCACTTAACAGCTGCCACAATGATGGACAAAGAGGTTTCCACGGTGTGTTCCAGGTGTGCTGTGGGTGTGGGTTAACCCCAGTGTTCAACTCAATACAGCACAGTCATCCCCTCACTGCCCTCCAGCTCTCACTCCAGGGGCCTGGGGGAAGAGGAAAAGGCAAATAAAGGCAAGAAAACTTGGTGGTCAAGAGAAAAATTTTTCAAAATTGAAGCAGTAGAAGATGACTAAAAGAAAACAAAAGTAGTGAGACAAAGGCAACCACTCACCACATCCCACAGGTAGACCAATACCCGGCTGGATCTCAAACAAAAGATGACTAATCTAACTAAAATACTCTTTTTTCCCTTTTCATTGCTGAGCTTGATGTTCATTATCAAAATCATCAGTGTGTGAACAGCAGGTTTTGGTCACAGACCTACAACAGGATCCTATGAGCTTCTATAAGGGAAATTCACTCTACCCCAAAGAGGCCAGCAGGAAGTGCCATTATTATCTCTTGCAAAAGGAGCTATATGTACCAGCTGCACACAGTGAATTCTTCATCTCTATTTGTGATTCTACAGCAAAACTCACTCTAGAGTCCCATGAGCTGGTGAAGATATTCAGACTCCACTCTGAGCTCTTCTCATGCTACCAGCAAACTTTTCTTTCCCACATATCCTGTTGTGTTGTCCTCCTTGAGGATGCACAATGTATTCTTGTCAAGGTTTCACAGACTTCATTGTTTATTACAGGCTAAAAATGGATTAAACTTGCTTTGTGAGCATTGTATTGATATTCTGGTGCTTTCCCAGTCTCTTGTGAAATATATACTCTTTCTCCTCTGCAAACAATATCACAGCAAGCAGTGATCTTACTCAGACTGTGCTTTGTGCTGGCTGCAGAGATATCCTACGCACCAACCAGATTCATCTGCTGTTGGTATCCCTGAACACCTGGGTGAGTGTCTCAGTGTTCCCCAAGCAGGATGGGTGACACAAAGGGCTCTGTGGCGAGACAGCTACCAGGCTGTTCTAATGGATGGCAGCAAGAAGGCTGTGAATGGGCTCAAAGGTCTGGCCAAGAGGCAAGGAGCAAGCAGAGCCTGTTTCCATCACCCCCAAATGCGGAATTAAAGGTTTAAGTTGTCTTCAGCAGTGGTTGGGGAAAGGCTGGAATCCCCAGCCAAGACAAAATCCTGGCAGGTCCCAACAGAGTGGGTAGAAGAAGTTGTGAAATGTTTGGGGTTTTTTCTAAAAGGAGTTTCTGGTATCTAGTTCCCCTGCATTAAACTGGATCATCATCCTCAGTGCAGTTCTTAGATATCTTAAAAATTCTGAACTCACTAATCTTTCCAAATAGGTGCTTCCCCATCTTTGCACTGTTCCTAAATTAACATATCCCAAATTTATCATTTTAGATAAATCCCTTTCCAGCTTCAAACTAACAAAGGCAGTGTGCTGGTTTGGGCCAAAATTGGAGGAAAATATCCTCTGATAGAAGGCAGATTACAGCTGCCCCTCACCGACCAGGTTCAGGAAAGAAGTCTTCCTCGGAGGAAAGTGAAAGAGATGAAAAAACTATTTATTTAACAAACACACAAGAAAAAGAATAATAATGCTAAATAATATAATCTCTGTGGAGAGAAAACCTGGAAGATTTTAGAGTCCTTCTGTGGGTGTGGTCTCTCCTCTTCAAAGCTGGGGTTTGGCTTGGGCCCCTCCAGGCTTCCCGGATGCTTGTCCTGGAGCCTAGTTGTATCTGTTGTTGTACAGCTCCAGAAGAAAAGAAGAAGGAGAAAAAAAACAAAGTCCCAGAGGGAAAAAAAAATTAATTCTCTGTCTCCTTCTGAAGAAACAGAGCCAAAAAAGCTGGCTGAGAAAAGCCAGAAGGGTGCTTCCTCCCGCTCCGCTCCCCGCAGAAGCACACAGAGCGAGACAGCCGTGTCCTTGGAGCACAGAACTGCTTTGAAAACGTTTTTTTCTTTTTCTCTGGTTTTTTTCTCTTTCACCCAGTTTTAAAGGCACAGAAAGGCACAGGATTCATATCTGGGTGATATGGGATACAACATCATAGAGTCACCCCAAGACAGGCAGAAATGCCATAACTTCAGAATCAAACTCCAGCTGTCCTGGGCACCCACCTTTCAGGACGCTTGTTCTGAGCACCATGAGCTTCTGGGGTTGCAGAATGAGATTTTCAGTTTCCTGAGATCCAGCTTTCCAATTAGCTTTTGTAGTATTTTTTCCTGCTGGTCTGCTTCTTAGCAGATGTCTTGTGAGAAAGAAATAATAGTGATTTGTCTTTCACTGAAGTTTAAAATAAGGCAGCGACCACTCTGAGGTCAAATCTAGGAAAATGTACTGGGCAGAAAGAACAGTGGGAATTGGTTGTTTCCCGGCTCTGAAGACTGTTTCCTGACTGTCACTGATATGACAGCTCCTGGCCAAGACTAGGTGATACAAATTAATTATTTGATCCATTGGATTCATGGGGAATTAGAATAGGCCAGACATTTGGTTTCAGGTATTCATCTAAACATTCTCTGCAGTTAACAGAAAGTGGTAATTTTAACTCTACAGGTGTAATCTTCCTGTTATCTCAGACACTGTCTTTGACATGGCTTGAATTGCCTTCTGAAATTCTCTTTCCCTGTGTTGACTCTAAAGGGAACCAAATCAGGGCTTAGATGAATTCCTAAATTTTAGAAGGATGAAGCCAGAGGATTTGAATACTTTCCTTTAGAGCTTGCTGTGGTGCATGGAAGAGCAAGCAAATGCACCTATATCTGCAGATTTTGCCATTTAGGCACAAATCCATATTCTTTATTAGCAGTCTTTCATATTCACTATTGTTGCTATTGTGTGGGACCAAGCACAAGTCATCAGTATTCATCACCTGCAGTTTACCTTCCTTCTGAACTTGGACTAAGACTTTCAAAAGGGAATTACTCGTAACTCCCAGCCCATCATGAGCCAAACAGAAGGCTTCAAGCCTCAGTCTGCCTCTATCTGCAATCACTCAGCACTTCAGACCAATCAAAAAAAAAAAAAAGTTGGCAGATGAAACCCATGTGCAGTCAAATGCAGGGACTAGAATGTTCAGTGGATTTTTTTCTCTTATTCCTCACTCCAACGTATCTATGTTCTTGCAACTGTTTAATCTCTCACAGAGCCCCCATAAAATTCACTGCAAAGGAGATGGCAAAGCAAGAGACGTGGATGTCTCCTGGTGTTTATGAAGCAGGCATGAGAAAGAGAGGGTTTAGCTTGATTTTAAAAGTTGATGGAGAGCCACTGTCATCCAGATCCCAAGCTAATTCTGATGAGAGTTAGAGGGTCAGTGCTTCTGTTCTGATTTCCTCATCCAGCAGGGCTGTGCTGAGGTCCTATATTGGATGTTAGCCAGGAATAATGGTAGCACCCCCAGCAGAAAACCAAGTCATGCCATGAACACACATCCCACTGCATGACTCTTCAATTGATGCTGATCCATTGCAAGTGTCTGGGCCATTGTTTGCAGCCTGTGGAAGGGCTGGCTTTGTCTTTTTCTCCCTGGATTATGAATAACGGCCAAGCCACTTGGCTCTCTGCCACAGAACACAGGGGGGAAGCTCTGTTTTCTGAAGCCTAAGGGTCCCAATCTCCAGGACAGGGAATCCAGCTTGTTTCAACAGATACATGCAACCTAAATGCATTTTTTTCAACAACAGAAGTCCAAGTCAGAATGGACCATCACCATTATCTTTGGACCAAAATACCTGGCAAGTGTTGAATATAGGGGGAGGAATTAAAAGAAACTTTTTTTTTTTCACCACTGGGTAGTATTTATTATTTATTTGGGAGAAAAACTGAATCAGTGAGGAATGCCATGTTTCAGAGTGTGCTGTTACTGAGATAACTGCATTTTGCCTCAGGTATGCAGTGAGTCACCAGGCTGATGGCTGCTGCATTCCAGCACCCTGAGAAGTGGAGCTGTTGTTACCTCACAGTAACCACATGCCTTGAGCAATATTATTTCTCACCTACAATAGGGACTTTTTATCTCGTTAAGACAAAGTGATGCCATCGATTGTCAGGAACTATGTTGAAAGTGCTTCACAAAAACTCTGCATAAACGCAGTCTCTTGGGCTATTCTGGTTAGTGGTCAGAGCACGAAAGGACAAATCAAAATATTCAGGAATCTATTTACAGAAACATGGTCAGGTAAACCAAGAAGGAGCCATGGTGTGTGTACCTTATCCAGGTGTGTAGGACCAAGATCTCTGAGTGAAACGCAGCTGTTTAGATGCAGCTTTTATGGCACTGTTTCCCAAGCAGCATGTTAAAGAGTGAGTATAAAAACTCCAGTTTGTTTATTTCATTTGGATGCTTCCCAAAGTAAAGACTGCTACGTACTTTGTGTGTGCACACCTCTCCCTGAGCAGTCCTGAACTCAGCTGCTGCCTTTCCATGGAAATGGCGATATTCCTAACAAGGAACTTTGCCTCCATCCTTCTTCGCTTCCTGCTGCCCGGACATGCCCACGTACCAGCAGGTTTCATATTTCCATACGAATCACTTCATTCTCTGTGGGTTAAACATTAGGCAGAAATTCAGTCTGGGGAATCCTAGAGGTTCTTATTTCCTCTGTTTTCCCCTCTGGGTATCCATTTGCCCGTGGCAGCTCTGAATCAGCCCAGATGTCCCCTCTAGAGCATTGTCATCCCCAGTGTCCCAGTGCTGTTACAGTAGATTCATATCCTGAGCTCAGTCTCTGGAGCTGACACTATTTTTTGGATGGCAGCAATGAATTCTGCACACAGACACTCGAGGCAACTGAAAGGGCTGTGGCTGTCAAGTGTTTCTTTTTGTCGTGTTCAATTCTTGTTTTCAAGCTTTCCTTATGCTTGTGACACTTTCTCCAGGAATAAACATTTCTTTCCCTGTTAGTTATAGACCAATTCCCTCCTAGCCAGTCAGCATTTAACTCTTCCAGTGTTTCCAGAGGAAAATCACCCAGCTCACCTCTGGAGGGAGTGATCTATTGTATAAAACGTGCAGGACCAACGTGGACACCTGGGATCTATTTTTAGCTTTGCTGCTGCTGATAGCTACATATTGTCAAGGGAATCACTTTACTCCTCCTCACTTCTCTTTGCATCTGTGTAATACAAGTGATAAAATACAGATCTAATACCCTTGTCAGGATTATTTGTGTTTGTGTGACTTCCACCTGGAAGCCAGACTGAACCAACTGCATTTGCCCACCCAGTTTTTTGTCTAGAAAACATAAGGGCGCGAATGCAGCCATATATTGAGGTATTTATGGGCAATGTTACAACTGAGAGCACCATGCTTTGCAGTTATGCACACTAGCAGGATTAAACCACCATGGGAATATTAACATCCTCTACCAAAGCCTCTTTGGGCTCTGTAGATCATCCTGAGGGAAGTTCCAAGGTTTGCCTCACTAACCTCAGTATGGCAACTGGTCAAAAGGAAGCAGTACAGACCCTGTTGTTCATGAGAGGGATGTAGAAAGAACCTGTTTTACACAAAACCAGACACAGAACTTGGAAAAAACACAGTGCCAGACCTCAGTTAAATGTCTTTAATCTCAAAACCATGCACCTCTACACATGTTGACAAAAACCATTCTATAGGGGCAAAGTAACTATTTTTATTCTTTCTTTCCTTGCTGCTTCATCAATACTGAATCAATATTGTCATTAAAGCTCTGAGAATAGGTTCTGTTGGTTAATCTGTGCCTTGAGTACAACACAGCAGAAGAAGGAAAACAAAAACCCCTCAGTCATGTCACTCTTCCACAGCCATCACCAGTCCCTTTGTTTGGGAAAAGGAGCACATGCATGGATGTCTCTTTCACAAAAAACAAGGCACATGGTCCTGGGTTTTCAATAGGCATTTGGAGCCTAAGAGAGCTCTCTCACCAGGGGCAGTTTGCAGGTAGGTCAGGTTTAGAGGATGAACTGACTGAGGTATCCTATAAATAGCTGCCTTATTGTATATCTAGTGTATGCCTTTAACACGCTTATGCTGCCATTAAGTCTTCTGTGGAAGAAGGGAGCCATTGTGCCACTGCAACACCGACCTAATCAGCTTTGCTGAGGATTTCTTTAACAGGTTTATTCTAACAAGTTTATTCTTTAAATGCCTGATAACTGATTTGTTATAAGTCCTTTCAATGAGTCTCTGTCTTCCTCTGTTGGTTTTAATTTGTGTTGCTGCCGCTCAGTAAGGTTTTGAATCTACACAGAAGGCTGATTGTGATGTGTTTAGGCTTTGATAAGCTTTATTCTTGTAACAGATTCCTTTCAGTGTGCTGAAGTAGGTGGAGGCACGTATATTCCTGTAAACAGGAATGTGTGGAAGAAGGAACTTTTTTTGTATTGCATTTCAGTGCTGTGCCTTTCATCCAGAGAGGCCCCAGCAGTCTCACAAGCTCCACCACTCAAATCCTGCTTGCTGAAAGACTCTTGATTGATTTCAAGAGGGTTTCTAATCACAGACAAAATTCCTAATTGGTGCATTCACCAATGAAATGATAAGGAGTTAATTGTGTACAAGATAACTCCAAACATGGTCTGAGCCTGCTTTTATCTCCACAGCACCCTGAGGGTCCCTTGGGTGACAGGGTGAGGTGTTCCCTAGCCTTGTACAAGAGCACCGTGTAGGACATGGGGCTGTTCTGACCCTGATGCTGAAGGTGAGATGGTTTCAAATCCTCTGACTGGGCAAAGTATCCTATTGCAGCCTCTTCAAGGTTCTCAGAATGAGCAGAGATGCACACTTTTCTTTGTGCACCTCCAAACACCTCTGTTCCGGAGGCAATTAAACATAAATTTAGCTGCACTCTAATGAGACGTGGTTTCTATATTACTTCAGCAGGTAGGGAAACTCAAGCAAGACCTGTCAGAGTATTAATCAGAATTGCCCTACGGATCATTGGAATAGATTTTAGCTTTCCTAGCCCAGTTCTGCAATCTCAGGCTTTGTGTGCTCCATGTAGAAATATCAGCTTTGTTCTAGAATAAAAGAAGAAAGCATCTATGTTTAGGCCAAAATATATTACTGTTCTTCAGACTCAAATAATAATTATTATTGATAATTAATAGTACACAGATAATGCTCAAATTTTAATCAAATTATGTATTAAATAAAATATATTACTATTATATATAACCATAATTATTAAATCCAGTCAAAGGGGGTGTGACCCACATTGTAACACTGTGCACCACTTGATCCAGACAGACAATGTGGACAGACAAACTCCTCTTTTGATCTTATTCAGTCAGATTCACCCAGGCAGTGCTTCAGCCAGAGAGATCACCACGAAGTTGATGCCTGGTGGCAGAATTTTGTGTCATCTTTAGAACGTTATTTTGCACAGCAAAGAGAAAAGGAGGTTCAGGAAAAAGCCAACACTTTTGCCTCTTACAATCAGGGAATCTGCTGTAAGAATGAAGTAATGTCTCTGTGGAAAGGGAGGAGGAACTGCAGGTAGATGTATGTGCTCACACAGACGGAAAGCCTCAATCTTCTAGATTTACTTCCTAACATATTTAGGATAAGGTGGAAATATTCTTGCCATTTTTATAGATGAGAACCTGACAGATTGAGGGCACTTATCTGTAAAGTAACAGAAAAGATGTGTCCAGACAGCAAATTTAACTGCTGCTTCCAAAATATCACCTCTGTTTCCTAACCCTTGGAGCAACCTTCTTCTAATGTAAGCTTTCAGTCCATAGTACCTCAAACTCCCTGACTTCAAATCACCAGGAATAAGTGAAGATATCATGGCTTTCTGTATAAAGGGAGTCTGGAGGAGGCCCTGGAGATAACTGCTTGTTCAATTTTCTTCACCTCAGCTCTGCCAGTGGTTTTTTTGAGGGTCTGCTAGCAAAGGTTTTACAGTTTAAGGGAAAAGGAAGAATTGAAAATTATTTTCCAAAATTTTACTAAAGAGTTCTCAATGTGGCAGGAAATATTTCTACCATGTGATGTTCCTTCTCAGCAGGACGTCTAAACACACAGACTAATATCTACAGGACAGATATGGATGTATACTCTCTGATGGAATCAGATTTTATTTTAAAATGTCAGTATTTTGGCCCCAAACTTTACATGGAAAAGGCTTTTGTTTCAACAACACTTCTCAATCACACGATTCTACTTAAGCTGAAAACAAAGAGAAAGAAAGTTTCAGTCTGGCCCCCTGAGATGTGTAGGAGATCAGAGGCTGGGACTCCAACTCGGGTCCTTGCGTGACTCCCCTGGGGTCTTTGATGCAGAGTGGGACTGCAGTGTGATTCTGTCCCAGTCCTCTCCACAAACCCCCAGGCAGTGGCTGGCATCAAGGAATGTCCACGTTTTACTCCTGGAGCACATCCATACCGACAGTCACAGCCCCTTCCCCTGCACACAACCTGTTACAGAAGTAACTTGAGCCAGGACAAGGAGAGGCTCTGAGGACAATTGTCCCACCCCATCCTCACCCGCTCAGACAGTGCTCTCCAGTTCTGTGACTCAGCTGTGATGATAAAAAGCCATTTCAGCTTTAGCCAAAACCTGACCTTAGTTATTAACAGTACAGGTTGTGCAGAGACTGCTGATGGAGGTTTTCTTTTAGCATTTTTGAGTAAGAGTGAAACCTCATCCCCAGGACTCCCCAGTTTTTCATGCAGCCTATTGATATAAATCTCTACGCTTAAAATAAAAAGCCCCTTCCCCCACCATGGCTCCCCAAAAGTTATCATTTATTCCCATCCCTGCACCTGCAGTTTTATGTGAGCACAGGACAGTGCCTTGGAGTGTAAATGACGAGTGTCCGAGCTGACCTCCACAGGCTCAGATCTTATCTATCCCTGGCAGCAAGGCCAGCTCCTCCCAACCAGCTTCTCTGTGCAGGGATAATAAAACAAGATATACCTTCCCTCCCCACCTGTTTAACACAGTTGTTTAATACAGTAATTCTGGGAGAATGTGCATGTTGGGAATGACTTACTGTTATTGCATGCATTTAGGGCAGCCTGAAGATTCAAAAACAGAGATAAAAGTTCTATTATCCAAAGGGCCCCTTTGCCCACAGCAATGTTTATGAAAACCATTCTGTTCCCTTGCAGTTTGACTTTGTTTTATTAAACAGTAAAGCATTTTAAAAGGAGCATGGGAAGGAAATACATGTGCTTGCTGGAGCCACCTCAACTAGATCAAGGATAATCTCTCCCATCTCTCTGCTGCCTTCTGAGTAGATCCATGATCCTGGAAATGAAGAGGTGGGATTTAAACAATACAGCTGTTTCCTTGCTTCCTTCCTTTGGGGAAAAAAAAAAAAAGGAGAGAAATAGTCCATTTATAGCTCCCTACACCAGCAGAAAAAACACCTAAGTCTTACTTAGCAAAAAAGAGAGAACAGCACACTCCACTGCTCCAAATTCCTTTGTTATTGACTGTGAAAATCTTGTACTCTTCAGTCATTATTGTTACTTTGTTACTTTTAAGAACAGACTCTTCATTTTAGAACATTGTAGATTCCAAAAGCTCTTCTTGCCTTTCAGATGTGAAGCTCCTCAGACCAGGTATGTCTCTACTTATGTGTCTGAACATCCTTTGGTACAACAGGGCCCTAATTTTTGCAAGAATTCTGAATTTCTCTTCTATTGCAGTTAATGGTAATTTTTCCCTGATGTTTCACTGGAGTAATTCCATTGGTTGCTACATGAAACATGGAGGATGTTCGTAAGGCTTTAATGCATGTTCTTTCTGCCTTCTGAAAGTTATTCAGAGCAGGAAAAAATATCAATATCTCCCCACCTGGAGTACTGGGTCCTGTCAAGCTCCCCAGCTTCAGACAGCTGAGGCATGCAGGAATGTTTACAAAAGTGTAGAAATAACATCTTTGCCATTATTCCTTTAATTAATGGCTGGTTAATGCTGATCCCAACTTCTGAATGCTGCACGTTCAGTAGTAGAGCAAAGGAAGTGAAAGGAAAATTCTGTGCATTTAGATTAGAAAAGAGTATAGAGAAAATAGTATGGATGGCTAGAATATATCCTGCTAAAAAGACGATGGTGATATAGCAGGTCTGTCCAGCCTTAAAAAGGGAAAGCCCCAGGACGAAAATCCATGAAGTTATACCACACGTGTTGCTCAGTTCTGCTAAGTTAAAGCATTAAAAAATTGCAGCTTTTTGTCTCTAGATTCTGTGTAAGGTATTTTGTGTAAAATACAAAATTAACTTAAACAGAAAAGGATATTTTGACTTCTATTTTCTGACCCTTTGGAATAGTCACAAAAGATATTTCTATTTTTAATCCTGCCATGAAAACTTGATTCCTAATGTAGGTAGCTGGAAGATGAACTATCCAAATTACAATACGGCACCTGGATATGGCTCTTCTTCTGAAAGCAATTAATATTATCAGATTTATAATAACTCACTTAAAATTATATCAGTGCACATCACTGATGAAATCTCTCTTTCCGTATTTTGTCAGGATGACTTGTGTTAAACCTTGCACTTTTCATCCCTTTTCAAGTAACCCAAATTCTTAGATTTTCCCTTGCTGATGTTCCATCGTCCTCTCTGAATCCCTTGTCAGGCTCCAGCAAACACTGTTTTCTTGGGGACAGGAATTACCAATATCCAGTGATCTTCTATTACTTCAAAATGTTGCCAGACACTTCTTTTGTGATGTGCAAAGCTTTCAGCCAGAGCCAAACCCCACTGAGTGTCTTCATCAAGTGAATATGGTCACAATTTTATGTTATTTCAGTAGTGAATGAGCAAAAAAACACCTCAAAAGGCCAGGGTGACCTGTAAACAAGGCAGCTGATAGCAAAGGTTATACATTAACCCCCGTTCCAGGGTTCCTGCAGAGTCCCCTCCCACAGAACTAGAGGTAGGAGAACAATCCAGCCCAACTGGCTCCTCCACCCACTGTATTTTCCAAGCTTTGATTAGATTCTGCAATCACAGATCAATTGATAATTTCATAAAACCAAGTGAGCGGCTGTCAGCGCTGCAATCAGCTCAGGATGATGTGTATGCATTGACCTTCAATCCCCTGCCCAGGAGTGTGTTTCAGAGATAAAATGCTTGTTTGGAATGCCTCTCCCTCCCACTCTCCCCAGGCTGTTGCTCTTTATGGACTGAGTAAGCTTTTGTTTAATTGGTTACGGCAACAGGAGAAATAAATAATATCAATACTGAGCTTGCCTCCAGTGGCTCCCAGGTGGCTGCAGAGAGAAGGCTTTGCCTGACAGGTGGCCCTCAGGAAAAGTTTGCAAGACTGCTCTAAGGAAAAAAAAAACACACACAGAATTTTAGCTCCACAACAGAGGAGGGTGTTTTTCCTGGGCCTTAGTAATGCGAGTGAAGTAAGAATCATGGAAAATCATTTTTCTATACCTTTTCAACCCATGCTCTGGAGCTGGCTGTCCTCCCTTCTCCAGTGCCTCAGTGTGCACTATGGCATGGCAAAGATAAAAAGCTACTTCCCTTTTCTGTCCTTCCTTTTTCCCACCCATCCCACTGGACACCCATCCTTGAATTGAGCATCCATATTAGCCAAGACATGGGAAGTGAGGCAGAGAAGTAAACTGCCAACAGCCACTCAGAAAAACCATCCTGAAGACTTTTGAAAGCACCGGTGTATTTCTTATCTGCTTATTATGTTCATCATTTCATCCCAAATAAATGCAGCGATTCCTCTTCACTCATGTTCCTATGTGAGCATCCCCAACTCTTTTTCCTGCAAGCACTCAGTTATTCTCAGAGCTTGGTGAAGAATCTATAAGCCATATATAAACTCTTTTTCCTGCTGCCAGAGTATTCCATGAATAGATTTTAATTTTCTGAAGCACCTTAGCTGTGCAAATCCATCAGGATCACAATCCAGACTCCCATCCTAACAGATGCTCGGGAATGTTCACGAGCTGATCAGTACCAGGCAGAATTGGTCACTTAAACCATAAGGTCCTGTTGAACCTGTTTCCATACTAGATGATGGCTCACAAATACTTGCAATTAGGGGCTCATAAAAAGTTAATGCAAGTTTTCATGCAACATTGCATTCAGCAAAACAGGACCATTCAGCCTCACACAGCCTGGGAGGGAACACAATGAGAGCTGGCTCCTTAGAAATTCCAGCTGAAGTTCCCAGGATCCTTGTGCTGAACAACTGTTCCACAATTGCCTCTCTGATTATGAATAAAAATATAAACCCTTTACACTTTGGGATAAACATGGCATGAAGTGTGAAATCAACCCATGTTGTACATCATTTGGAATGACCAGTCACATGCAGAGTCTAAATAATTAGCAAAATAATTAATAACCTGCCAAATAAATAACACACATAATTAGGTATGGACAAAAATGAGAGCCTAGGAACGTGTGCTCCTGGAGTTTGGGACATGGTGAACAAGCTCAGAATGTCAATGAAGTTTTCAGCCATCATTGCGTAACCTGGCTGGGTGACTTTGGGGAAACTGTAGGAATGATGCAATGTGGGTCTTGATATCACTCAGATAAAATTACATTTCTCTCACTTCTACCCTCCTCTGTTGATTAATACTGAGGCAACCTCCCCTCACTTCTTTTTATGGCGTCTCTGTCCCCAGGAACTTCTGTGGAAGAGACAGGATTTACTTTTCTTTAAACCCAGTTTACTTTTCTTTAAGCTCCAGTAACCGGTGGTGAGCAGCTAGAACCACATGGACAGAGGATGTTCCCCACAGTTTTCATCATAATATTCCCCCTTGCACCTCCACAATCACATCTCAGGCCTGGCTTTCCCTCGCTGAGTTGTTCTTCTCTGGATGCATCATCCAGGCTACTTCCAGTGACACTTTATACCTTAAGGCTCCTGTGGGACAAGACAGAGGGCGTTTCTCCAGGAAGGAACACACTCCCTGAAGAAAATTTTTCAAACCTAGAATCACAGAATGGTTTGGGTCAGAAGGGACCTTAAAGCTCATCTCATTCCACCCCCTGCCACGGGCAGGGACACCTTCAACTATACCAGGTGACTCCAAGCCCCATGCAACCTGGCCTGGAACGCTTCCAGGGATAGAAGTGTTCAATTTTTAACTTCCTTCCATTTCTGAGAGAGCTGCACATGAAAACATCGATTCACCAAAGCCAGAGGAAGCTGCTCATCTCCATGGCCAAGACCAGCAGCATTAGTTAAGCAGCCTAATGCCATGAGAATCCAGAGGTCTTCTCCAAAAATCAGTGCACGGCCACCTGGTAGAAGGACATTCGGTATAGATGCCTCACCTCAAACATCACACTGGACAAACAGGAGCCTTGTGCAATCTCTTGGAGCATCCCAAGGAGCCATCCATCACCGGAGGCAGGCAGCACACAGGCTGGCCAAGTGGCACAGTAAGCAAATCCCATCTCTCCGGAGAGGAGCGTTCCCTGCAGTTCCCAGCATACACCCAGGGCTCCATCTGCAGTTGTGCTGAGCCAGGCCTCCCCCGGGCGGGTGTTGGGAGGGAGCCTTGGCTGCATTTTCCCCCCTGGGGGCTGGTGTGATATATGAGGTGCAGGTGACACTTGGGTCAAGTGAGCACCTGTTCCGCCGAGGCCTCGGGGGAGTCTTACTAACATGGGAAGAATTTATTTTAACAGCAAGAAACTGGGGGAGATTAGCACAGCACATTCTCTCCCTGGGAGTTGTAAACTGCTGGAATTCACTTCTCCCCTTTGGGACGCTGCAAAGAAGAGAGGAAGGGCTTTATGATTGAAAGCTGGTGTCTGTGTTAGCTTGAAATTTGGATTGCAACAGTCAAGAGATATCCTTGGTCTGCAAACAATGACAGCCCCATCTCTGCAGCATGGAAGCTGAAAGGCTGAGCCCATTTATATTTTGTCCAGAGGATTTGGGATTTTTGTTAAGACAATGGATGGCTTCCATACAAACACCATTTGGAAAGCAGGGACTAAAACCACAGTCATGCATGTGCACATTCAATATATCATCTAAGTACCTTTGCCTGCTGCAAGGTTAAAATAAAGGATTATTATTCTTGTCAGCTAATTGAAAAGGAGAGGCCCCTTTCCCTATTTCATCTGAGCCTACAAAGCCAGGATGCGTACACCATTCCCTACCCAGTCAGTCAAAAAAAAATAAACCCCATTTCATGGTGAGGGCTAAGAAAGGATCCTACAGATCATCAGTCTGGGTTCTGAGGGAAGCTGTGGCCTGTGTTTGTCATCAGCTGATGGTGCTTTCATAGTTCATGTAAAAATTAATTGCTTGTCTTAGTTCAGTTTCCCATGACTGGGTAGGAATTGCACAAACCTAGCCTGGGGTCAGCATCCTAACAAAAAGAGCCATGACTAGGCTTTCACCCTGGAGATAGGAGAAGTGTGTCGGACATCAGTCCTAGGGAGGAGGGTAAGTGAAGTATTTGGTCACATCAGAACACTGCAGAGAATTTCTGATCTCTTTGTAGAAACAGTGAAAAAGGGAAGCAAGAGGTAAATAAAAAAAATTTTAAAAACCCCTTTTTTCCCCACTTGTCTTTAAAATGTTGATTTGGGCTGTTGTTTAAAAATTGCTCTCTTTTGACATTTCCTTTAATATTCTTGTCTTACTCAAAAGAGTTTCAATGGTAAAAAAATTAATGCAATACTTTCCCTGACCCTAAATGGAAGTAATTTTGTTGTTCTGGTTGCAATTTTTTTTTTTAACATTTCAATTTGCTAAGAAAGCTGTTATTCACCAGCCCTGCTGGAATCGCTTCTCTTCCCTCACTCCCAGTGCTGGTACTACTGGCATCAATTCAGCAGATGAACAGAGGATTTCAGTCTTCTAAAGATGCCAATCCCACACCTTTCAGAAGTGCCAACTGTACTTTCTGTGATAGCAGGAATGTGCTGGTGCAGGCAGAGCCTGGAGCCCAAGGACAGAGCCAGCAGCAGAATCCAGGCTTGGGAGCCTGGGCTGCTCCATGGAAATCAATCATGGACAGCTTGTTTTCCACAAGGGCCGGCTGAACACATCCCAGTCTCCCCTAATCCTTAGATATAAGCAAGGATCACAAAAACAGCTCTTCCTCCTCCACAAGAGGACTCAGGATTTGGGCAAAGGACTTTCCTAAAGAGGAGAGGGGCTCATTCAGAGATTAATGGGAGCTTGTAGCAGCACCTCCCTCCTCTTTGTGCTCAGGGACAGGGAAGGTAAAATGTTTCTCCCAGTGTGGCCTCTGCCAGCTGAGCATCTGCCTGCCTGGCCAAGTGTGTCTTGTTCAAAGGAGCACCCTCACCTCACCTGTGAGTGCTGTTCTTCAGCAGTACCCCTCTCTTGGAAATGGTTGGCTCCCACTATGGAAAATAAATCACTTCCAGTGACAGACTCCTTCAGGAAGAGCCACTGTGGACAGAGAAATGATGACTTTCGGTCCCTGGGATTCCCTCAGCACTAGTCCTCCTGTGGTCCTGACAGAANCACCCCCAGCCATCCCACTGATGCAGGGCAGGGCCGGTCGTGGTAATTAGAAGGTAGCAAAGCTCCTCATCTGCATGAATAGGGGACAAGTCAATACAGTTCAATCTGCAGCTGAATTGACTGCAATCAATTCCTCTCTCTGCCCGTCCAAGGCTGCAGATGTAAAGTGCTCACAATCTGATCAATGGTGACCTTGAGAGCAACGAGCACACACTGCAAACAGGGGGAGTGATGGAGAGGAGCCTTCAGAGCAGGCACAAATGAAAGAGAAAGCTGAGCTTAACCTTCCAGAGCCAGGCAAAGGTGCAGCCTGAACAGCTGGGGGAGAGCCAGCAGCCTGTGCCACACAAGGGTGGGCTTGTGGCCTCTGTCATCAGCCCTCCAGGAGGAGCAGCAATTGCTCATCCCCCAATCAGCTGCATCATGATGAGGAGGGGGATTAACCAAGGAGTAGGATGGTTCTTGCCCAAAAGATTTTTGGAGTGATACTAATGAGATATCACTATGCCCTATCAACCTCCTCCATCCTGCAGGGAGGTCAGGATGAGGAAATCAGAGAATCATAGAATGGACTGGGTTAGAAGGGACACCTCCCACTAGACCAGGTTGTTAGGGAAAGGTTTCTCCCTGCCCGTGGCAGGGGGGTTGGAGCTGGATGATCTTTAAAGTCCTCAAAAACAGATGGTACAAAGCATCCAATACACCCCAGCACCTCCACTTGGCCTTAGGACAGCTGTCCACCACAGGGAACCCCTGCAAAGTTATCTGAAGACATAAACCAAGATTGTGTCTTAGCACTTTCCCCTTCTGACCAGCTTCAACCCAATCACCAGTAATGAATTAATAATTAATCAATCATTCCCTGATTTCATTTTCAGCCTGCAGGATGAAAAAAAAAAAAATGGGATCTTAAAATAATGCTCTGCAATGGGTTGTGTCTGTCTCTGGCAAATGCAATTTAACTGCCTTAATGAAATGCTAATTGGTAGAAAATATATATAAAAACCATCCTGAATACTCCTCTAATTGAATTTCCTTTTTCTAGATCTACAAAGCAAAATGCTCAGTGCAGAAAGAACAGTAAACAGACTCAAAGGCTGTCCTTTCTGAGACGGGGTAAAATCACAAAGAGCTGCACAAGGGTTCATTTGGAACAGCACCATTGTTGTTCCTAATTGTGTGTGTGGTGTCTGCATGTGGCAGAGCTAAAGAAAAAATGGTATTTATAAAGAGCTGCTCCTTTGCCTGATGGACTGGAGGCGCTGATCCGACAATTAAAGCATCATCTCAGTAATAGCCATAAATAAACAGCAGCATTAGAACAGCCTAGCAATAAAGATGGTATTAAAAAGAGAACAAAATGAGAGGCAGCACCAAACGGGAAGGGGTGAAGTGGAAGTCACATTGATCCACTCTGTCTGTCTCAATGAGGAGGAGGAAACCATGATGAGGAGCATTGGGGACCCCCAGTGCTCCCCAAAGCTGCTACAAAGAGCAGCACAGGCTTCTAGCTAGGGGTGATAGGCGTGACTTTTAGTCAGAAGGAGTGAAAAAGAGCATAAACTGGACACAATCAGGGCTGTTTAGAAAATTCGCATGGAAGCTTGTACAGGAAAGCACTGGTTCCTCAAAATCCCATCTACTTGCAGGCCGGGGTCAGCTCTGACCTTTCTTCTACAATTCACAAGTTCTGAATTGTCAGAAGTGTGACACTGTCAAAGTGCCAAGTTGCCAATTTCAAGTTGTAATGACTTTTCATGTAGAAATTGTAAATCACTACACTGTATGAGTTTAAGGGGGGGGAAAAACCTAACCCAAATCACTCAGTTTCAAACACAAAATGCCAACTGACCTGACAAAGATACCGGCCACTCCCCACAAATTACTGTCCTCACATTTCTGCAGTTAAAAGTTTTTGTCCTCTTTTGAGAGGAAAAAGGTGCTGACGCTCTGAAAACTCCCTCCCCTGACCTGAGAGAGCCACGTCCTCTCTAGAATGGACATCCTTGACTTTGCTACTGGCAAAGCTTCACCTGAATCTTCAATGCAGCCTCAGGTTTCTCAAGCAGGACACCAGCAGTGCTGGCAGCCCCAGTCCAGCACTGCACACAGGCAGTAGGTTTCCTGTGGTCTATCAGTATTACTATCTTTAAACGATCCTAGAGATTTTAAACGCCTCTGCAAATAGCCAGTCCAGCTGAGTATAATTACCTTAATTAAAACCCCGCCTCATTCTTCTGACTAGAAAGGTTTATGCATTTGCCTTAATGATCTCCTTAGCAGCAGGATCAGAAAGTCCTTCAGCTCCTCTGCCAGGGACCTGGGACCTGAATGCCTAAGGTGGGGGAAGTCACAGAGGTGCCTCTGCTCGTGGGGTGAGTTTTGGGGCTGAGGTTTCCAGTGAATGGATGGCTGACAGGGGTCTCTGTTCTCCTCTAAGCACCGATAATTTCTGGCTGCTTCTTTTCTTCATGAGATGGGAACCTTCCAAACCTCCAAAGTCTGGACTTAGTTGTGTCCCGATGCCATGCCAAGGAAAGGGGATGGCATGGTTATCTATGCCTGCCTGAGGACAGATTGGAAGACAGCAAGGGACATAAGGCAGCAGGGAATGCCTTTCTATGTGGTCTAGAGCAGCCAGGGATGTTTTTTCACCTCTGGTCTATAAACAGTAATTCAGTTTTGTCTCTGCTTCCCAAGGAGCCCTTATGGTTCACAGAAAGCAGAGAACAACCACTTTTGACATGCATCCTACTTACCTTCTGTCCTCTTCCCAGGGCTATGGCTATGCAAAGTTAACCCCTCTCTTCCTGTTGGGGTTTAGGATTCTTCCTTTTGTCTCTTTCTCTCAGGAAACTTTCTCCCATACGTGTTGCTAGGAGACAATAACGACCGGGTACCTAGGAGAGACAAAAGAAGCTGCCAAGCTCAGGGAAGGATGGCACTTGGCTGCACTCCTCTTGTCTGAGGGTTTCTCTCAGAGGGGCAGAGGTACTGCGAAAACTGGGCTGGGAAAAAAGCGGCTGGGGCAGCTGTGAGCTCCTCCTTGCTCTCAGCATTCGGAGGGGAAGGAGGCTGCAGTCGCTACGGGAAGAATTCACCACCACTGTGGGGTTCTGTCTTCTGCTGCCTTCCACCACGAGTGGAGCTCTGCTCGTGGCAGCGGCCCTTGCACTGGGACCTTACTAAGGCCCTACCTCACCCAACAGGGGACCCTTCACCATCTGCTCAGGTGCCTCAGGGGAAACCCCAGGATCCCCTCCCCGTCCAAGGGAGCCTCTCTAGGCCCTGTTCAGGACCAGGCAGCCACGGCCCAGCCCCCGCCGTTTCTCTGCCACTGCCCCGAGGTTTCTTTGCTGCCCTGTAACTCGCAAATAGCCCGTAACTCGCACCCCCTGCCCTGCCGGGACGCCCCGCAGTTCCAGGACGCCCCGCGGTTCCAGCCACGGCTGCCGAGTGTCTGATACATCTCATCTACCTCTGCGGGACTTTGCTCATCCCTGCCTTCCCAGCTTGCTACTCCGCAGTTCCTGCTGCAGCTCCTTCTGCAGTGCAGGGGGGCACCGGGACCGGCTCCCCCCGTGAGTTCACAAAGGAAGCCTTTTCTCCGTCCCTTCCCGCGGCCGCGCCGCCATTCCCGTGTGGGGAGAGACGGCCGGGCCCGCGGCACAGCGCCCCCTGCAGGCGCGGGGGCATCACCGCAGCCCCTGCCCGGCCGGGAGCCGCCTGCGCCCCCTGGCGGCCGTGAGCGGAGCTGCCCCGAGGGGAAGCGCCCGCGGCCGGGAGAGGCCGGCGCTGGGCTCGGGCGCTGGTTGGGGCTGCCGGTGGTGTTTGCCTTGTTGTGTGTGTGTGCTAGGAAAGAGCTGTTGTTCCTTTTCCCGTATCTTTGCCTGAAAGCCCCTTAATTTCAAAGTCATAATAATTCGGAGGGAAAGGGGTCATGTTTTCCATTCCAAGGGAGGCTCCTGCCTTCCTGAGCAGACACCTGTCTTCCAAACCAAGACAGTTCCTCCAAGTATTCTCTCCAGCCTCATGAAGTCCAGAAACAGGTCTGATAATACTTGTTCTGTGTTAGATAATGGGAGTCCTGGACAGCAGATTGTTCTAAAAAGGCCATTCCTGCTCGTCACTCCCTAATCCTTGTTCTGCTGTTGGAGAAAATTTAATTGTCAAGCAGGAAGTGTACCTCAGTTTTTGGCTGTTAGAATGAGGCAGCAGCAAAGTCTGGCTTGAGTGGATCTGGGAGATGAAATCCTGGCTGCCTCTTCCTCTTCACTGGGTGTGCAGACACTAGCACTATTTCTATTTCCTTGCTTCCATGCAAATTGCCTTATTGAATTTTTAAATAAACTGTGCTGGTTGGAATATCTAAAGAGCCTTTGCACAGACCCTGACGGGACTCTTTTTTTTAAATTAAAAATCTTGGCCTCAGGCAAAATGGAAATGTCTTCAGATTTGCAATCAGTGCTCATGTAACATATCTGAAATGCAGTTTATAAGCTGGTGATTTGATGGGATTTGTTTCTGGAGGCAGTAAGGGATGGACTTGTGGAACCTGGGAGCCCAGGATGCCATGACAGAAATTGCTACCAGTGACCATACCAAGGCATGAGGGGAGAATAGGAAAGAACAAGAAAAGAACAATCCAGTTCTAATTGCTGAGTTGCACATGGGAGTCACATTGTCCTCTCCTGTCAACCTCCTCCTCATCTTTGTGTTTAACCCACTGACATGTCCAGTTTGCTCCCAAGTAGAAAACATCTATGAGCCCCAAGAACATCCATCTCTGATAGAGATGGGAAATTTATAATAAATACCTGCTAAATGCTGAATAGGAACTGTCACAGAGAGCCTGTTGAGAAGAAAAAGGCTTGAACTTTGTCCTGAGGCTGCTTTCCCCAGTCACTGACCTGGATCATTTAATTAGCTGAGGTCAAAAGGAAATCCTTCTGGAGGGAGGCCTGGGGAAAGGGGAAAAGCAGTGAGAAAAATACCTTCCTCTCTCAAGGATACCACTGCAATGGCCTTAGCTAGGGATCAAATAGATGAGCAAGTCCCTAATTATGCTTGGGTTAGATAGTGAAGAACACCAGAGGAACGAGTGAATAAGGGAAGACAGAACTGTTTATTGAACAGGAGAGGGGCAGAGCTGCCCAGGGAGATGCAGAGAGGCCAGAGCTATGTGTAGGAGAAGTGGATGATTGGGGTGATTTACCCAGTCTGCATCCAGAGCATGCAAATACAAGTGGTGCAGAGATTCATCAGTCATTGCTCATGCCAGGCTTACACAAGCTGGGAAAGCTGCAGATCATCGTGCAGAGCTGGGCTGGAATCAGCTGCTGCAGGGATATCTACTCTGGGATGGAGCCCCTTGGCTGCAGCTCTTCTTCCTCTGCACCTCCACACCAGGCTCATTTCTCTCCTTATCCTGGGATATCTCACCTGGAACAAGCACAGAGGGAATGTTCATCGTACACATGGAGCACAGAGGGCCCGAGTCCCACAGCACCTGAGGATCACACCATGCTACCAACAACGTGCTGCCCTCGCAGCCTGTAACTCACACCCTACAGCCAATTACCTCCTTGTGGCTAATCCCGGGGTAGCACTGATCTCTCCAGCCCACGAGTTCAGTGCCAACCTTCTTTCCACATGCCACCGTGTTATGATGACTTTACACATCACTTTATGACACATAGCAGCGTCCAGCAGGATTTGTGCTAGGAACCACGCAGAGGGAGTGCACCCCACCTGAAACCAGTAAGAGTGTGTGGGGTTTGGCTGAGATGGAGTTCATTTTCCCCATAGCAGCCCTCACAGTGCTGGGCTGTGTATTGGTAACTGGGAAGGTGCTGGTAGCACACTGGTGTGTTGGCTCTGCTGAGCACCAAGGCAGTCTCTCCAACATTTCCCCCTCAGCAGCAGGCTGGGGATGGGCAAGATTTTGGGGGGGATCACAGCCAGGACAGCTGACCCAAACTGACCAAATGGATCTTCCATATTATATGATGTCTGCTCAGCAATAAAAGCTTAGAGAAAGGAGAAGCAAGGGAGCATTTGCTATGATACTTGTGTTCCAGAGCATCATCTACATGTACTGAACCCCTACTTCCTGCTGATGGAAAGTAAAGAATCAACCTTTTCTTTTTCTTTGCTGCTGCTTGGGGAGTTTGCTTTTGTTTAATTAAACTGCCTTTACCTTGACATGACTTTTTTCCATCTTATTTTCCCCCCTTCTCCACCCTGCTGAGAAGAGGAGTGGAAGAGAGGCTTGGTGGACACCTGTTGTCCAGACAAGGTCAGGTCCCCTCAGAGAAGCAGAAGCAAACCAAGCAGGTTAAAGTGTCTTTTGGAGGTTGCAGAGCTTACATGTCTGTCTCCAAAGGTTTGCAGCCTCAAGGCGAAATCATTTCTTCACAGCTGAGTTTTGCCTAAGGCTGATGCTGCATGCTGAGCACAAGCAGAAAGAGAAACAGGCTCATGGGCAGATTGTGCAATGCTGAGGAGGTCAAAAGGATAGAAGTGCTGGGATATCAGGGCTAAGCTGTGGGGCAGGGACAGGAATGTGCTGTGGGGTTGAGAAGCTGCTCCCTGCTCTGGGAAAGGGGGCAGGTCGGTGCAGAGCCGGGCTCCACATATTGGGACAGGCCTGGGAAACACTGATGTTTTTCTCTGCCTCCCACCCAAAATGTTAGATGATGCTTATCCATCATTATTATGTCACTCTGCATGGGGATGGCCCAAAGGCTCTGCAGAGGTCAGCAGGCTGATCCATAAAAAGGCACCCAAAGATGAGCTCACTTCTTTCACATGGAAAAGGAGTGGGTGAAATCTTTAAATCTCTGGCATCAGAAGCAGTTTGGAGTCTTGGTAGCTTGAAACTCCAGTTTTCAGTATCCATCATTCTTGTAAATCCAACTGACTCCATCTCTCACTGCCAAGTGCTATTTCAGGGCTGTTCATTCTTCCCTAGGACATGTCCTTAGGAAATAATCTTGTTTCTTGGTTGAATCCAGAAACAGGTTGTGTCTGAAGAGCAACCCAGCGGCAAAATCCCTTGTGGCTCATTTAAAGATACCACAAGTGGACAAATCCCTTTATCATTACAGAAATTACCTTAAACTATCCATGCCACTCACAACTGGACAAGATCCTATGACCCTGTGGTTGCAGGACCACCCTGAAGTTCAACCCCATGAGATGCTGAGTGTGAGACTCATCTCTGACTTCCATGAGACGTGACGGCACCCAGCACCAGCCTGGACAGGACTTTTTCTGGAGGGAGGAAGAGAGCAAAGGTAAATAGGTGTAAGAGAGAGAGGGACAGAGGGAATGAAAGGGAGAACAACTATTGGAGAGCTTCATCATCTCCCTGTCTAGAAGATATTTCTCCATTGACTCTATTTAAAGTCAGCCTCAGGCTTGTGGGCTTGGAGAGCTTTTAGCAGATGAAAGAACTCACTCATCAGGCAGAGGTTTTTTGATTTTTTTTTTCTCTCCCCAGCTCTCCCGGGTCTGTTTTAAAGCCATATCAGCAACTGTTGAAAACTGTCAGATGCCTTTGACAGATCCGTACTTTACCGTGGAATCTGCATGGCCTGTAAGCCAATCAAAATGCAAATTTGGGATACATTTAAAACACAAGCCCCCAGTTTGTCTTCCAAATGCTGTTGGAAAGTCATGAAAGCAATTTAGCTGTTCCTGGGATTGCACCTTCTCCTCAGTCTCCATTCTGGCAGAGCTGCTGTGTTTTGCCGGGAGGGAACGAGTGTGCGTGTTGGAGTGTGTGTGCGAATGCTACAGGCGTCGTTCCCAGGCTGGGAGCATAAATCTTCCCCTCTGACTGAGTGAGATTTATGGCTCAGCCACAGGGCTCCTAGCACCTCCCCGCACAGCACTGCTCCTTCAGATCGGGACAAGCTCAGGGATGAGGTTTGGGAAGAGGGATGGACGCCCAGGCTCTCCTGCCCTGCTTCCCTTCCCTTCCTTGTCCAGATGGCAGAGGGGTGACAGTGCGAGGCTGGTGCCAGCAGCTCACCCTGGGCAACAATGAGAGCCATTTAATGGAGGCTGAGTCAACAGGAACACGCTTCCCTTTCAACAAACACACACTGTTATTCCCCCTCCTTGCTCTTCCCACTAGGAGTTTTCTGCTGAGGGAAATGTGTGGATCAGCATCACAACAGAGGAGTATCTTTGATTTACCTCCTGATTAGGTACAATTGGCATTGTGGTGACACCAGCTCTTCCTGTCCCTCAATCCTAACCCTGATCCCTGTTCCCAGTCAGAGCATTATCCATTCATTCCAGTCTGAGAACCCAGTCTGAGCCAACTTAACTAGTTTTCTTTATTTTTCTACCAGAAAGCTATTTTTTCCCACTCTTTTTAAACTTTCTGAAAGTAAAGGTCCACTTTGTCTGAAAATAATTTATTACCCCTGAAAATACCCCTTCCTCCCGTAATAATCCTCCAGTTCTGATTTAAAGCCATCTTGCAAAGGTGGTGTGACGGGTTCTGTTTTCAACAAGAACTAGAACTGCTGTACACAAGACAGAAAGCCTGTCCAGCTCATTCTTTAGCTGGAAATCTCATTGTTTCATGCAGACTCTTGCATAAAAATTAACCCATACACTTTTTAAATGGGTCTGGGGGAAAAAGGCCAGTTGCCTGTTATCTACCTGTGGGGTTATCTATTTGTATCAGTTGTACTGAGCCCACTGCCATCCCATTATGAAGCATTTCTTACCCCCAGTGGCCCAGACGTGGGAATCTGCAGATTCTGCCACACAGAACATTCTCTGGCCTTACTCAAAGCTGGAAACAACCTTCCAGTGAACTGAGCTCGCTCCAAAGAAAATTCTTTCACACTTATCAGATTTGCTTAATAAAATGGGTAAACCTTTACTGCAAGACTATTTGGAGTGATTTTTAAATGTTCCTCCTCTGCAAATGGTTGGGTTTATGTTCCCCTCGTTCCTTTAAGGTCTGCATTCTCCCTTTGCCTGCAGTCTGCCTCTTGTCTGGCTCACTGAAGCAGCCAGATGGTGTAATTTGCAGGTACCTCCACAGCACTTACTTGTCTGACATGCCTGAACTGATTGAAACATGCACAGAAACCTTTGAAACCTCATTGAAGTGGTATGGATAAAGCCCTGGAATGTGACAGATCTGGGAGACAGAGCAGGTACATCCACTCCTGGAGACTGCACAGCACAAAGCTCCAGGGAAGGAGTTCGTGCCTGCACGGGTGGGCAGGGGATGAGACTGAGGCTCTGTGGGTGCTGTGGATCTCCACAGGACCACTTGGCAGTAAACAATTATGGTCTGGTTGCTCATGTGGTGTGTCTCCCCGCATTTATATGTAGGTGTGTGTACTAGTGAGTACATGATTCTGTAGTTCTGTGATTCTATACGTTACTCCCCCCATTCTTGTGCGTGTCCATGCTCTGTGTGTGTGGTTGATGTTCATATATTTCATCAAGTCATAGAATCACAGAATGGTTTGGGTTGGAAGGGACCTTAAATACCATCCAGGCCCACCCCCTGCCATGGGCAGCGCCTCCTTCCACTCTCCTAGGTGGCTCCAAGCCCTGTCCAACCTGGCCTTGGACACTTCCAGGGATGGGGCAGCCACAGCTCCTCTGGGCACCCTGGGCCAGGGCCTCCCCACCCTCACAGGGAACAATTTTTTAAAAAATATTTTCTCTCTTCTTGGGTTTCTCTTGCTTCTTTCTCTAGGAGTGTGTTGTCAGAAGCCAGCCAGCTCTGGTAAAGGGGTCAGTGAGCTGGATCAGCATTGAGGAGACTAGGCCCAGTGGGTGATGAGACTCCTGGGAAGAGCTGCAGCAGAATCTGGGAGTGGAACTTGCTGGGGACACTTGTGAAGAGCAGGGTGTAGAGAACTGGTCGAAAATACCTCCTAACCTGAGGACAGCTGGCCCTCAGTATCTGCACCAGTACTTTCCAGGAGAAGACATCTCCTCCCACTGAATAAAACCTCCCCTGGATATATGTCCATGAGCAACAATATCTTTGCAGTCAGAGATTTGAGAAAATAAACAAACAACTGCCAGGAACAGAACTGGATCAAGTACTGATTTAAATATGACAAGAAGGAGAAAAAAATGCATTTTATTGATGGACTAAAAGAAAAGATCAAAACACAAAGCCTTCTTGTGCTTCAGCTGTGGGCAGGAGGAGATGAGGAAGGGGACAAGAGGTGGAGAAAGAGAAGTGGCTCATGCACTGAGCCCTGCTGTTGTACAGGCAGCACCCTGTCAGCACTTTGCAAGAAGGAGCTCCATCTTTCTTTCTTACATGGCCTGACAGCTTTTCAGAAGAGATTTATACAGGGACAGATCGGAATATCTGTCACAGCAAACCACCATGATCAAGAGAAATGAGGCACTGTGAGCTGGGACCTCACACTTCTCAGGGCACAGGAGATGATGTTCGAGGGAGGGGACAACTGTGGGTGCTGCTCCACACCCCAGAGTGGAGGGTCCCTGGGCTACACCAGTGCCAGGAATGTGCTCTGGGGTTTATCTGGCTCTGTGCAGGTATGTGGAGCTCCCAGGTCTGTGTCCCTGCAGGCTGGAGAGCCTCCCCTCGTGATCAAAGCACAGAACCTGTCACCTCTAGGATTCAATTCATCTCTTTCTAAGGCAGACATCTAAAACAAGTCAGATGAATTGTGCTGTGGAATTGCTTGTTTCTCTTTCCCAGTTCCAGCTGGAGTTTAGGCAGTTGGCTGGGTTGAGGAGAGCTGTGCTTGAGCTGCTGAAAGTAAGAAGAGACGAATCATAGAACCACAGAATCACACAACAGCTTGAGTTGGAAGGGACCTTAAAGATCATCTCATTCCAACCCCCCTACCAGGGGCAGGGACACCTTCCACTGGACCAGGCTGCTCAAATCCCATCCTTAGTGTGCAGACAGACCATCCCACAGTGTCTGCCCTCCTCCCCATGAGCCCATTCCTGGCTTCATCCCCAGAGAACCCCTCGGCCATGGCAGGCAGGGCAGGAGTGCCCCGGGAGCAGCAGGGCACACATCTCCTGGGAAGGAGCTGCTGGAAAGGCCTGCAAGGGGCAGGGACGCAGCCGTGTATGAAGAGTTTTAGCCAGGCTCAGAGCAGCCAAACTTAGATTTTTTTTTTTTTGCCAAAAAGGTTAAAAAGGAAAAGCCAGGGAAGAGATCGCCGTTTGCACTGGGCAGTGACTCTCCTGGGCCGGGCCCAAGCCGCTCTGCTGGGACAAAGCCACGGGAGCATTTCACAGGCACAAAGGCCAGCGGCTGCTTAACAGCAGAGTGTTAACACGGAAATGACAGCAATCCGTGTCAGAGGACGGGCTCCACGTAAATCTTTCCTAGGCTGTTAGCACAGTGTGAGAGCCAGCCTCAGATGTGGGACACGGATTTGCAGGCCCTGGGTGAGCGGTTCGCAGCTCACAGTGCTGTGCTGCCAGTCCCGCTGGAGCACATCCCCTGTAACTGGGAGGAAAAAAGAGGGAAGGAAAAGCAGATTGTGGTTCAGAGTCCTGCTCTCTCAGTGCAGCTCCTCCAGACCCCAGCTGTGGTGTAAATTGAGATTCCACATGGATGCTGCTGCCTGCTTTCACTGCTCATTGGGTGCAATTTACTTGTCTCATCCGATTTACGCCAGGCACTCAGGTCTGGAGCATAAATATCCTTGCTCATATAACTTTGAGAGCATCTTCTGTCTTGCTCCTCTCACACTGGCTCAGATTCATCAGATTCAGAGGAAGTGATTTTAATTTCAGTGGACCTTCACTTTCTCACCCAAAGCCCCACTGATTTCTCCACTGAGGTCTCCAAACCACACGAGTGGAGTTTTCCATTGGATTTCATTTTATCCTCTGATTTGAAGGGTTTAAGTGTGAATTAAGTGATACCCTGGCTTTGAGCACAGCCCCCCTTCCTAGGGGTGAGTTTCAGCCTAAATGAACAGTACGTGTGTGCATTAGGAATGCGCTCCCCAAGCATGAATAAATGTTCTCAGGGAGATCCTTAATAACATACAATCTTCCAAGCAACAGGTTGCTGTACTAAGATTAACAACCTGGAGGAGAAGGATTAATATAATTGCTACTCCTGACCAGAGCTGTGGAAAATAATCACAATGAAGTTAAATAAAACATTTGAAAACTGTTAGAGATTTAGGGTGGTATTTTAATTTTTTTTTCATCTTTTAAAGTTATTTATTTTGCAAATCTCACAGGAAGTTCCCTGATGTCAAACAGGATGTGCAAGCATTCATCTTCTCCTCCCTCTTTTTCAGAAAGGTTCTTAAGCTCCAATCAAACAACAGGATAATTTTAGGCAGCAACACCCCAACCGGCCTTCCCCCAGCTCTGTTTCATGTTTCATTTCGTAAGAATAAAAGAAGTTTTGTCAGATGAAAGGAAAAGTCCACCTAATCCAGAATAAGAAATTCAATGGCCAAAAAATTGCCACTAGGAAAGGCTGTGCAAACAGGGTGAGCACGTGGCACCATTTCTCTCCCTGTCTTTCTCAGCCTCCGCTGCTCAGCAGCTCGGGGACTGCTGGAGTCAGAGGTGTTATCTTCCAGTTTAATGCCCTTGATGGATTTTTTTTCTTCCATGAAGTATCTAACAGCTTCACAAAATGCATGTTTAAGCTGTAAAACTCTACTTTTTTTGTGAATGCCAGAAGTTTACATGCGTTCAAAAAGTAAAGTGTGAAACCACATTACATTTCTACCTTCTGGATGTGCTATCAAGCAAACACACCTTGACAGGGAAATCTCTTCCCAGGAGACATCACGATTTTGATACGTTCTTCTTTTTTTACTTTTTTTCTTCCCTTTTTTTAAATCCATTTCTGGAAAAAAGAAATGTTCCACAGCAAATCTTGCAAGGAAAGTGTTTTCCTGCAATCAGCAGCCCTGCTTGCAGCACTCCTCCAGCCCATCTGTGAGAGGACTGTGCGTGATCAGATCAGATGCACGACAAGGTGTTGGTTCTGCTGCCCAGGAGTGGAACAGCAGGAGCCACTGGACTGTGACCAGTCGAATAATTCTGAACAAATACATGGAAATAAACATAATCATCCTTACTGCATTAATCACCGTCTCGCAGGAAACCTTCACCTGGATTTTAGTGAATTCAGAGCCCGTTTCTTCATTATCTCTGATTCCTTGGTGATCCTGGGCAGCTGGAGCAGAATTCACCCTCGTGTAAGAGCCAGTGCAAAGTCAAAGCGTCCCCTGAATGCCACTGGCATGAATCTGCAGCCTGTGCTCTTTGCATTTATCCTCTGCAGAGTGAGGTGGTGGTGAGGTCCTGTAGGATCTGAGGAGCCAGACACCTCCTAGGCCAACCAAAATCCCCAAATCTCTGTTTCTTAAGGCTTTTCCACCCTACAGGTGCTTTTCTTCTCTGTCAGGCTGCCAAGACCCTCTGCATGCTCCATAGGCACTGGAGAATAACCCCTTCACTTATGCAGGAACATTTTTAACTCCCGCCAAACCTTCCCACTCTGGGGAACTTGTTTTAACATTGCTTTTCCCAGTACAGAAACAGCCCTGGGAAGTCACACTCGCTGCCTTCAAGAGGAAGAGTGAGCCCCCACTTATGCAGTGAGCACCAAGGGCTCTTTAAAGCCTTCCCAGTGCCAGGCTGAGTCTCTCTCTTTCCTTCCTCACTTTTGTGCAGGTTTTCCAGGAATCTGAACTGCTTTTGAAGCTGAATCTGTTCCAAGTCTCTCTGGGTCGGATCCCCATCTGCCTCCATGGCTGTTTGGAGCTGACACTGGGCACTGTCCCTCCAGCCACGCTGCTGTCCTTCCCTTCCAGCCCCACCACATATTTCTGATATCTTCAGACCCCACAAACAGCCCTTCTGCAAAAGGAGCTGGAACCATTTCAGCCTGGGCTGTGTTGAGAGGAGACAAAGATGCCCCCTCAGGCAGAGTGAAAAGGGCCCAAAGAACGCTGTGATGACAGCACATTAAAATTCCCTGGGCTCTAAATATTTTATCATCATAAAATAAACATAGATCTTCTCATCATGAAATATACATTAAAAAATGTTTAAACATGTTAATTATTAAACCAATATTGATTCATATTGGATGAAGCATTAACAGGAGGAGTTTGGAGGAGGAAAATTGGCAAATGTATTTAATGTCGAAAGAGCGCTTGCCACATATCAATATTCATCAGGTCTAACCACTAATAATCATAACAGTGACAGGCCAGATTTATGGCTTGTCTGCATGAAGGCAAGTCTGTGCAGAGGGACAAACTGAAATATTAAGATGGGAGGCACAAAAATTCAATTTTTTTTTTTTTTTTTTAACCTCCAGCTCATCATTGTGATTTTATGAATAAACTGAGGATTTGTGTAAAAGAGTCTGAGCAAACAGAGTGAAGACTCTTGTGAGTTTATTTCAGAGCAGGTTATCAGAAGGATTTAATCATCTGCTCTGATAAGGCCTGGGGTAACACGGCTGCCTCCTGTGCAGGTACCACCACAGTGCACAAGGAGTTAATGGTTGCTCCCGTGCCCTCTCTTTGGACATTTATTCAAAGAATCTTAAATGGATTTTCTGAAAGTCAGAGAGTGGGAAATGCATCATGTGCCACCTTTAGCATTTGTAGGGTTGAAGGTGAAGCTTGAGTTGGGGAGTTTTATGGTTCAAGTCAGTTATTTTGATTTGGGGTTGTAAATATTCTCCCCAGAGGAGAATGCCTTGCTCACTGTGTCCGCAGGAATTCTTTTGCAGATTTTTTCCCACTGGAAGCTCTAGCTTTGATAATACACTTTGATCACAGCACAGATAGAAAGGAAGGGACTGGGAACTGAAATTCCCTTAATATGGGAGACCTGACAAAAGTCCTTAATCTGGTTTAGTTTTAAATGTCCATTCCAACCACTCCAGGATCAGGAATCCTGATGCGAATGCAGTCTGCCCAAGGACATTCTAGGCACTGTTGTCTGGGTCTGTTTTTCATTTCCTTCCCCACCTAGATTTTTTTCCCCTGATTTATTTCAATGTGAAAAGGTACACCAAGACCTGTATCTACAACACTGTGTGACTATGTGAATTTAACAGCATTTTTGCAATATGCTGGAGCCTAAGAGAACTTCAGAACTACAAGGAG
Organism: Oriolus oriolus; assembly: GCA_013400235.1. Lineage (NCBI taxonomy): Eukaryota > Metazoa > Chordata > Aves > Passeriformes > Corvidae > Oriolus > Oriolus oriolus. The sequence goes on from VXBT01007528.1 coordinate 997,846, forward strand.
TTCATTGTATTTAAAAATTTTCTTGAGAGTCTCTTTTCTTGGTCTTTAAACAAAAAAAAGCACAGTGAGGTTCACTGACTCTGTTCAAGGACTCCAGTTTAAGTTCGTTCAGTCTACAATTCAAAAAATAAATTTGTTTTCTTAACAACCTCCTCTGCAAATGCAGTGTGGTACCAGAGAGTTAACAGGTGCTCTGTCTTGCATGTCAGGTTAATTTAATGCTTTTTATTACTGTGTCTCTTTGCAGGACTGGTACAAGTTACAAGAGCAAACACATAGAAACCTTCTCTCCTGAGTTGAGGGGGCGTCATACAACTACTGATGGACAAAGTCATGCCAAGAAAAGTTAAATAAATTGGTTGGAACTTGGTTTTAATGTCAGGGCTGGTAGCTGAGTGAGCTGCTGGTGCATCCTGCAGATACAGAAGTGTGTAAGGTGCTGCACAGAAGACAAGGATGGGAAAAAAAAGATCAGATGAACCATTCTGCTGACCAAAACCAGGCCTGGAAACAGGGATCTTTAGGTCTTTCAGGTCCTCTCCTTTACCCACCAGCCCTTCTTGCCTTCAGAATAGATTTGGAATTGCTTTTTTCTCACTCCAGAATACACGCCAGTACAACGGCAAATGTCAACCTTTTTCTTTGGGACAAGACATTCAAATGCCAAAACGTTTAACATCTGGCAGCTGTAGTTTTCTGTTGAACAGCTTTGCTGTCAGTGTTTATCTGCTGGAGAAATGCTTCCGAGCCTATTCATGGAGATGATACACTAAATTGTCCATTTAATTTCCACTTACTGGGAGACTCGGCATACATTAAAGAATATTTGACTATTAAAAGCATGTTTATGGACTCTAATATTGCTATCAGTGGTATGTGACTAATACAGAGTAAAGTGCATTTTGTCATGATTGGTTGATTTCGGAGTAATCTGTCACTGGCAAGTGTTAATCTGGGGGTTCTCTTCCTAATGCAGCTCCAAAAGATGTGTCTGGAGGGATTCCTGCTCTGGTTGTGTCTTGCACAACATCCTGGCGCAACGTCCTTGCACGAAACTCATCCTGAGTGGAGTGAAATCCAAATTAACCTTTAAAAGGTGCACTATGGGCCTGATTTCCTAACAAAATCATGTTCTTTGAATGTACAAAGTAATGAGAATTCCTTTATCCATCTACTCCACCACACATTCCTATCCAAAATCTTTTGTACTGATTGACCACTTGTAATCAAATGTGATATAGAGATTAATGGCCTCAAAAATATTAAGTTCTCACAAGTTTCATGAAGAAGCCGATTCTGTTGGAGCTTCTAAGTAATTGCACCCCCAGGGATTCAAACACAGGATACCTATGCATGGAAAGCAAGCTTCATTTCCATGGAGCACAGAAGTAGCTGGCATCTTGATGGGATGTTCTCTCACTGGAAAACATCCATTTGTTAAAATCGAAATGTGCTACAGTAACAAACACTGATTTAAGTAAAATTTCAGTTGAAGGCAGCCATTTAGTTTGTGGCAGTGGGATATTTGATTTCTTTCAGTCTTACAGAATTTTCTTCCCCTTAATGTATATTATAATTCTCATACACAAAAAAAAACCCCAAACAACAAAAAACAAACAAGTGTGTGTGTTGTGGGAAGACTGTCAGAGGTTCATAAAATGCTATTTTCTTGAGAATTTTCACATCGTAAGTCATGGGGAAGTGTTGGAGTTTCGGGGAAAAAAAGTTCAAAACCCGGAATATGTGCTGAAAGACAAATTCCAAATTTTAACCAGAGCATTAACAATTCCTCCAGAGTGAAAGGCCCAACTAATCAGCAGCTGTATCCAGAGAAACCTCCTGCCAAAAAGCTCTCTTGTACCCAACTCTACTGACCAGAACAACAAGCAACTAAATCTTCATCAGTTACTGGCCTCCTGTACCCACAGGACACCCCCAGCGATGCTCCCCCAAGGGAAGCAGCAGAACCCCTGGCCCTCAGGCAGAAAGCAGAGCCAGGTGCTGCGGCTCTCCTTGCCCTTGTCTTTGGTTCCCCAATGCTCATGTCCCGCCCAGGCTCTGTGCTTGGCTGCCAACAGCAGCAATGTCCCTTCAGGTGACGTGACAAGGCCTCTCTTGCTTTGCAGTGCTCCTCTTCCAACACCTCCTGGGTGTCATTGCAGTTACTTGAATGTCTCCCTTCTCTCAGATCAGCACCTTATCTCATGCAGGAAAACCAAACTCACTGCCTCCATGACCTGCACATCAGCAAAGATGCTCTGGGGTCACAGGAATCATTCAGAGAGAGAGTTCAGTGCTGGGGAAGCCCAAGCCAACCACTTTGGATTATTGTTTAGGGAATCTGGTGAAACCAGTTGATGTTGTACAACAAATTAAGGGCTGGACTTGTTCAGATTGGGTTTTTCCAGATAACTGGGATCCCTAAGATGCAGCTTCCACTGGCTGTCCTGTTTGGTGGTGACAAATCCTTTCATGTGGTCTCAAAGCACTGCACAGAGTGGTCCAGGCTGTGCCGGAGCCTGGGCAGCAGTGAGTGTGCTGTGTGCCTGATCCCGGCTGCAATCATTGCAAAAATGAGCCCTAACAGGCACCATTCACATGCCAGGCTCACTCCTGAGCTGGGAAATAATGACTTGGGACTCACTTTGCAAACTCAGCTGCCTCCTGGGCCTAACAGGCACACATTGTGTGGGGTGCAATTAGGAGGCCACAGAAATGCTGTCACTGATGGCTTTCTGGCTGCCTCTGGAAAATGTTCTCAACACGTGGCTAATAAGTAGGTTTCTTTGATACCACTTTGATAGTTAGGGACAGCAGGAGGAAAACAAGCAGAAGACCAAGCTCCATGCTATTATCCTCTTTAACTTTGCTTAGCAAATGATTCTGAAGTGCTCAACACAATCACTCCCCCTTTTAAGCATAGGTTTTTCCACTCTTCTTCCTCTACTAGGGTCTAATTTTAAGGGAGCACTTTGGGATTTTAGTAACAGAATTATACACTTTGCCCACAGGTCTTTAATCTCTCCGTGTTTATCCCATCAGCTGAGTCTCTGGCGAGCCTTTATCCTGGGATGTTTGTCTATTAAATTAACAGTATTTCAGAAGAAGATAAGCCATTTGCAAGCATTAAATCACAAGGCAGCAGCATCCACTTAGTTCTCTGGCTGTTGCATCACTCAGTACATTATACACTGTTCTATATACTCAGTATATCACCAAGTTCTTCATCTTCCCTGCCACCCCCGCCCTCCGCCCCCACGCTGTCTGCAAAATGCACAAACCTCTCCGAGGCAGGCGGATCCAAAGAGAAGGAGACAGATGAGATCCGTGCGAGCAGCAAACCGGGAAGGTTTGGAGGGTTTGGATGGCACTGCTGGATTTTGGCTGGGTTGCCTGTGGAGAAGAGGGTAGAGCAGAGCCCTCCACATCTGAGCATCTCAGAGCGTGCCAAAAGCAGTGACTAACCCTGCCCAGCAAGGAGCAGAGTCCCCGGGGGAGGCAGCAGACAGGGCCTGCCCACCCACTGCTGGAGTGAAACCACCCCAGGGTGGAGGCGGCCCACGCGGGATAGTGCATGGAGAAGTTCCACGGTGCTGCATGACCAGAAGGAGATGGATACATCACGCAGTGAAGGAGGAGAGTTAGCTGGAAGGTGGCCAAGAAAATGGAAGTCATAATTCTGTTTGTGCACGAAGCAGAAATTAGAGTGTGCGTCTTGAATGGCTTTGTCTGTCTTAATTCTTGGTCTTAATTGAAGGGGTCCTTCCTCAAGAAAGAGACCTGCAGCGGATGTTTGGAGATATTTTCAGAGCTCGGTGCACTGTAACAGAATCATCAGCACTGAGAAATGTTCGGTTTTGCTCCTTGGATTGTGCCCATCCAGCAAATGGAGTGGGCTCAGTTTCATTTAAACGCTGAGAAGTGCCAGGTCCCTGCAGAAAGCAGGCATGGTGCATCTGCAAGCAGATGGGAAACATCTCCATGTAAGCATTTATGAGACACCTAACATAGTTTTCCTCTCACAAAAAGAAGCAAACAGATGAAAATCTAAATGTTAAGGGCAGTGTGAACCAAAAATTCGGGGGAAAAACTCAGAACAAGTTGTACAAAGCAATCTGTTGCAATGACTTCTCTTTTATCTCCCCACTGACTTCTTGCTTCCTACCCTGCTTGCTATCACCCTTTTACAATATAACCATGCAGACATCCTATTTTTGGTATCAAAACTCTCTTTGAACCAAATCAGACTAGAAACAGCAAATTCCAGCCATACTCCACAACATAACACCCTAGGAATTTTGTCTTCCTGCCCTCCTTGAATTAGCAAAGTTTAAAAAAAATCAAAATGAAAAATTACTGGGTTTTTTACAGGTGCACGCCCTTTTTTCTGCACCCAGGTGCCACATCTTGGCTAGTCACTCTCTTGATTTGACAGATTTTGAATCCCAAAGGCTTCAGCAAGGCACTTGGTCTACCTTTCCCCCTGGAGAGGGGAGGATATTTGGGTTCCTCTGGTTATCTACATGTTAAAGGAGGTGCTTGAGGTCAGGATAACCCCTTCCAGCTCTCTGACAACTGGGCTGTGACACCCTAGACACAGTGGATAACACAGACTGAGGTGCTGCCCTACCTGGAAAACAGGGTATGAGAAGTGCTAAGTGTAGAGTCGTAGAATTATTTAGGTTGGAAAAGACCTCTGAGATCATCTAATCCAATTAACAGACAGAGCAGACAGATCCTTTTTCCTGGCTGGGGAGGAACTATGAAACACAGAGTATATTTACATTTTTGATCCAATCTGGAGCAAAGTTGACACCTTTCAGAATTGCCCAGAGTTGTTTTGGGTGAGGGACCCTCATTTTCGGATTCCTCCTCTGGGCTCTGGAGATTCAGCCTTGTTCTCCTCACCTCAAGTCTATTCCACAACCACACACTTTCTAAATCAGCCTCTGTCGCTTTGTTTGCTTGTTTGTTTGTCTCTCTTCCTCTCCTGCTTTTTGAAATTTGTGTTTGGATCACATAAATCTTCTTTATGGAAATATTTGTGCACTTGGCACATTTCCAAGGAATGTTTAGACTTTAATAAAGCAATTTTTGTGAGGTTTTTTTTCTATTTTTCTTTCCAGGGGGAGAAGTTTGTCTTGTTTCTGTTCTTTTTTTTGAATGGCTTTCCTCCATGAATCTTGGCAGCTCAGGAGTCCCCTCCAGTAGGATGTAATTGGAAGTAGCTGCTCCCTCTGACAGCCTGGCTTTCAGAGAGTGGCCTCCAGTTCAGTAGCTGCAAATAACCGTGGGCAGTTTTGCCTGCACTTAATTGCAACAAGGTTGTTTCCTCCAATTTTTAAGTCTTTCATTTTCAGGCAAAACCAGAGATGAATGCTCATGTGTCCTCCTCTAAAACCCCTTTATAATAAATGTTAAGAAAATATTCTCTGCCACTGCTGACAATTTCCCCTCAGAAGACTGGAGGAGATCCAGATGCTGCTGGAAACATCAGATGATGTGGTCAGCGGAAGAAAGACTCTTGGTTTGGCTGATTGATAAAGCTCTGCCTCTGCCCAAGAGTAAATGTAGAGCTCATTGCTTATTCCCTCTTTCTCTTGGTAACTTTAGAAATCTTTCAAGCTGGGTTAATTTTAGTTTTAGGAACTGTAATGCCACAAAGGAACACAACTGGTGTTTGAAGTCAATCCCACCTGTCCAAAGGAGGCTCAGCCCTGAGAGTGCAGCACCCAAAGGGTGTTCCCCAGTCTGGCCCTCAAACTTTCACGATTCCACAACCTTCCTGGGCTAGTTTTTCTGGCACTTGACTCTCAGTAGTGTCAGAAGGGCAATCTAAATATCCTCTATAACACAGGTTTATCTTTGAGCCACTCCAAAATTAAACTGCCTCAAGTTTAGAAGAGCATGGAGGAACCTCAGATCCTTGATCTTCTGGCAGCACCAGCTGTCAGCCCACAGAAACTTTTGCAGGGATAGGAATAGCCTCGGTGCTATTCCGAAATTCTTAGAAAAAGCTTTTCCCAGGAAACCGAGCGAGTGCTTTTCCATGCTCCACCATCTGCGCCTGCTGGAGACCCGCTTGGCTCCCGGCATCCCACAAATACATCAACAGGAGACAAAACCATTAAGAAACCAGCAGAGATCACTTCAAAATGCAAACAAAGCAGAACAGTGAGACACTTCAGGCCTCATCCTGAACTGCTGTAAATCAGTAAAACTCATGGGTTTCAACCCAACTCTGTCAGTCTGCTCCAGCTGAGGATTCGGTTCTTCATCATTAACTCCTCCAGCATTGCACAGCCAGCTTTTGGAGGCTTTGAATGACTTCCTGCTTGGAGTTTACAGCTGTTCCAGCAAGGCCTTTGGTTTATCCCTTTAATTTGTCATTAGCCTGTGTAAACAAAAAGGAACAAAACAAAAAGGAACAAAACAAAAAGGACTGGGAAAAAAGAAACCCAAACAGATGCACTCACTTTTCCTCCACTTCAGGCAGACTTTAGGTAAGAAGCATTGCTAAAGTGGGGATCTACTGGGACAGGTTTCCTGGTTAGGATAAAGATGTTGGTTAAGACCTGAGGCTGGAAGAATCTTGGTTCAGATTAATGAAAAAATAAAATAAGACCCTAACTTCTACCCAAGAGTCTTCTTTTTCATTAAAATAGCATTTCATTCTTCATTTCAATGTTTTCCAATAATTCTGAATCATCCTGGAATCAGGTGCAGATGTCCTGAAATACCAGCAACAAAGCTAATTCTGACAGCATTTCTGAAGGATAAGGGAAGAAAAAATAATAAAAATTAGGAAGAAAACCCATTCTGCTGATATTGCCCATCCATTTTGGAAAACTATTAGAGACTAGAGGTTCAAAAAAGCCTCAGGTACCCCACAGGAGGAGCTGAGTCCTCATCCGACCACAGTCTTTGTGCCAGCTTGATCCCAGCTGGCAAACTTCACGTAGTAGTTGAGCCTGGACCACACAGTGCCTTTTTTGCCCTTCAGAATGATTTTCAGCATTAGGGAGATGGATTTAGACTAACAGAGATGGTTGGATGGTTGGAAGAATTTTCAAAAATACATGTGGAAGTTAAATAAACAGGGAAATAAGTGGTCCAAATGTTTTTCGATTCTGCAAGCCCTCCTGTGAACCACTAAAGACATTATTTTCTTTTTCTTTACCACATGAAATCTTTTGTAAAGCTGACTTGACCATGCCAAGGGTCACACAGCAGTTAAGAATTAAACCCCAAGACACTCAGATCGGAAAAAAAAATACATCCTAAAATGCTTTTTACTGATTTTGTTTCTGGTAATAGCACAGAGACAATAAAAGGTTTTCACGGGGTGGAAGCCAACCAGGATCAATCTTCTGACTAGTAGCAGCAGCCTTAGAACTCAGAACCCCCCAAAGCTAATGAAAAGGCAGCTTCCCTGTGTTTTTGGAAAGAATACCTTGTGCTCTGCCACAGTCTCAGCTGGTGGCCTGTAAACCCTGCACAGGAGTTGGTTCTGCCATTTCTGGTACTTATCCTGTTGTCTTCAACACAGAGCTTGTCAGAGCAATAAAATATATTTTTTTTCTGTCCTGTGGGTCAGCTTTATACACTTTTCCCCACAGGTAACATTGGAATGTAGACTTTTGAGGAGCAGGCAGATGACTGTGTACATGGGGCAATTTTCACGGCACCTGGCCTGCTGGAGCCAGACGGGCTCCATCGATCTGTTCAGGGCAAAAGGATTCCAGCCCATGAACTGGCAGATACTGAGAGGGCTTGAAACTAGGTTCAAAGGGGGAAGAGGATGCACCTAGGCTCTCCAAAAACAAGCCCAAGGGCGGTAAGCCAGAGTCAGGGGTAAAATCAGCAGTGCCATGGTTTAGTTGATGAGGAGATGTTAGGTCGTAGGTTGGACTTGATGATCTCAAAGGTCTTTTCCAGCCTAGTTCGTTCTGTGATTCTGTGTGATTCTGTGATTTATATATCAGCACCAACACAAATGCCCACACACCCCAGTGCAGGTCTAGCACACATTAGTTTATAGGGGTGTGTTTTCCCAAATACAGCATCAGGGAATCTGTCCTGACTGCTGCTGGATGGATTCTGTGTGTGCTGATCACCCTGACAGAGGCTATGTGGACACAGCAGCAGTTCTGGCTGTGCTGCCCACCAGGACAAAGAGAGCAGGTGGACAGGGCTTAACGCATCAGTAAATGAAATAAAGTGGCTCTTCCTCAGGCTGCTCCTGCTCAGGGCTTCCAGTTACAGAATGAGAGCAGAGACCTGGCAACTGCTCCCACAACAGGACAAAAAGCAGGGAAGAAGAAACTTGATGAGAACAAAACACCCTCCAGGGCAGACATAAACTGTTCTGCTGATCTGATGGAGGAGATGAGCCATGTTTCAGGTGTCTAAAGCGGGGTTTGGACCACAAAATTACAGAACACTTTGTGACATCAAGATGGGATCTCTTTTACTCCAGACCTGTTGGTCACAGTGTCCATGAGTCACTTTAAATACTCCAGGATAAATTCTCTATTTTACTTTTGATCTTTTAAAACTCAGCTTGACACGTTAACTCCTGCCTAGGTTTTGTTGCCCATGTGTAGGGTTGAACACTGTTCTTTTATCTTTCAAACAGGTACCCAAAGACAACACTCAGTTATCTTCTAGTACCTGTTCCTGAACTGAAAAATTCCAGGCCACAAAGCAGCGCCACTCCTCATGTCCCAGGTGGTGTCTGCTGTTATTGTGTGGGATTAACACAATGATAAAAACATGCTCCACTTCTGGACTTGTGCAGTGATCCCACATCAGTGATACAGCAGAGAGAGACAACTTGGTGTCTGAGACAAGACCAAAATTCAAGATGTTCTTGTTGGAGCAACAGCCGAAATCTGAGTTGAGTTTTCAGCATTGCATCCAGATCAGGGAAAAATTACCATGGAAATTTCACTATATCCAGACAGGCTTCCTTTATGGGTTTTCCATATTTCTAGCTGTCAAACACATTTAAAACATTACATCAGACAGTATCATCTCATAATAGTCTGCTGCTTCTTTCTTTCAGCAGCAAAAGAATGAAACAAGTAAAGAACAAGCATGAAACTGTAAAACAAAAACTACTACTAGTAGTAATAATATTCTTGTTAATTACTGTGACATAACTCCATATAGGAACCCTGCCATGACCTTGTTTTAGGCCATGCTCAAGGTGAGAAAGCAGGTGGCAAAATCATTTTCCATCTTAAAAAATTTGCCCATTCCCTGTTTGCAGCACGCATCAACCTGGCCCTTTGATCTGGTACAAGACACTCTGCTTCCCAGGAGGATTTGGGGCCAGATGCTTTAACACAAAGTAGCTCCATTAAATCTCTATTTGCCTTCCACAGGGTATCACAAATTTAAATTGGCTGAAGATTTTGCTCTTGAGAGCTGTTGGAGTGGACCAGGGGAAATTTGTATGTTTTATCAGGTTTTGCAGCAAAATGCTAAAACAGAAGTAGAAATGGGTTTTTTTCCCGGGGAATGATGACAGCCCTTCAGGCAGCAGGAGAAAAAAAATCAGCTGAAGTGTTGAAGCCCACAAAAGTTTGTACTCTTGGCAAGAGTAGGAGGAACCAATGGGTTAATTTTGATGTCTACTCTTGCCCAAAAGTTTGTTTTAATCTGAAAGTTGAGGAGCAAAGTGTTCTACCTTGTGCTTGAGACTGCTGGACTCATTCCCTGTGCAATATATCCCTGACCATCACTGACCTTCCCAGGAAATGAAGTCATGTGGAGATAGAGGCTCCTTGGGAGCAAGGACAGAGTGATTTCCCCTCTCAGGGCATGAGGGACACACTTCACCACATCCCTCAGCTCCAGAGCCACCAGGAGAGACACTCATGTCCACTTGCTGTTGAGCATCCTGGGGGAACACGGTTCCTCAGACCATTGGAAGGTTTCTTTAATACAATCCCTCACCCTCCCCTCTCCAGCTGTGTTCTCTCTCTCCTGCTTTGCTCACTGCTCCTTCAGACCCAAAATCTCAGGCTGGGGTTTATAAAAGTACATTTGACTGGCTTTGCCTTTTCCTTTCCCAAGGGTTGTTCCCACCTGGAGCTCAGCTGTGTGAGGGGAGGGAGGTTGTGCACTCCTGCAGACAACAGCCTGTGCATCCGTACAGCACATCCACCCAGGACCCGGGAGTGCTGCCCGCGTTTCTGTGTACATTCACATGGCAGCATTCCCGGTTTCATCCAGCCACTTAGGTAGTTTATATCCACAGGTTTGTGCAGCTCACTTAAATCTGCATCTCCCAGATGCGTTTGCCTCACTTGTGTGTTCATGGAGACACATCTTTTCTTACAGCTGCATTAACACGTAGAAGCTTTGTTTCAAAAGCCAGTCTGCTCAGGAGAAGATCTGTGAGCCTTTCTGGCTGAATAAACAGCCAGCCCAGCACTGATTTGGTCACATATCCATCATTCCATGCAGCCTGGGTTGGATTGCTCACATCCCCACACTGTCGCTGCCTGCACTTTGCTGCACTGCCTGGGATGCGTGGGCTCCGGCCCATCTGCATGGATCACATCTGTGCACTGAGTAGTCTTCCAAGTGCAGACAGCACTGAAATGGCTCAGGGCCAGATCCTCAGTGCACCTCCACCAGCTCAAGCACAGCTTTATAGACGTCCTTTCAGTGAGCAAGCAGCTCAACCCTTTCTTTCCCTGGAGAGCTCGAGTTTGGCCCATGTTTTTATCCACTAAGGGGACACAGACTCATTGGACCATTTAGGCTGGCAAAGACGTTTCATATCTTTGAGTCCAACCACTAACCCAGCACTGCCAGGTCAATGACTAAACCACGGAATCACAGGGTCATTCATGTCAGGAAAGACCTCTAAGGTCCTCAAGTCCAATCTTCAACTGAATGCTGCCAAGCCCACTAAATCTTACCAGGAGGTGCCACATCTACTCATTCTCTGAACACTTCCAGGGATGGTGACTCCACCCCTTCCCTGGGCAGCCCCTTCCAATGCTTAGCCACTCTTTCAGTGAAGAAATTTTTGCCAGTATCCAGCCTGAACCTCTCATAGTGTAACTTTCAGCCATTTCCCTTGTACTATCACGAGTTGCTTAGAACCATGCCCCCAACACATCCACAGATCTTTTAAAATCCCTCAGCGACAGTGACTTCACCACTGCCCTGGGCAGCTGTGCCAGGGCTGGACAAACATCTGCCAGCAGTGGGGCTGTTGTGGTAGTCACAGCAAGGGATCAGGGTGTGGATACAGGCACTCAGGAATTCCTGTTCCACTTCAGGTGCCGTGGACACCGGGCAGAGATACTGGGATGGGCAGCCGAGGGTTCCAGCAGCATTCCCGGCAGGTCCGGCGGGGTGCTGGTTTGGGGACAGGGTGCACAGAGCCATGGCATGTGCTCTGCTGGCCGCTCACCCCTGAGAGTGGGAATGCACTTCCCTCTAGTGGGGAAAAGCTCAGCCGAGCCCGAGATTCTCCGGCAGCTGCAGAACATTTTAATTTAGCACCGGCAGCCAAGTGTTGTGTATCCAGCGCTGCGGGTCACGGGTGAGCTCCCAGCTGAGCACATCAGAGCCCTCGCGGTGCCGGATGAGGGCTGGCTCGGTGTCAGCGCGTGGGGTTCCCGAAACGTGTCCTGACTGTGCCTCCGTGTGACATCCCCGGTGCCACACCAGAGCCGGGGCTGGGCACGGGGATGGGATGTGCCCCTGCATCCCGGCAGCCTCCGCCTTGCCAGCTGCTGGGGCCTCCGCAGAACAGAGATCTCGCTCCCTCGAATCAGCCCGAGAAGCAAATTCTCGAAACGCTGTTTTGATACAGGATTCCGGGATATTTTTTATCTAGAAAGATCAAAACAAGCTTATTGAAAAATTCCATTTCGTAATGTCAAAAATGTTTCATTTCGAGAATGTCAGAACACTGCAATCTAAATGTTTCATCAAGTGACATGTATGTGTGGAATATTGCTATTATTTTCATCCAACTTTAGGGTTTTTTTCCCCTAATATTTTCCTTAATGTGAAATAAAATCAAATAAGAGGCCAAAAATGTCAAATCAAAAGATTTTCTTTTGATTGCTAATTGTTTCAACACTGTAAGTGCCTCTAGGTTTGAAAATATTTTAAAACACCTTTTAATCAAACTGTCCTTTGAAAAGAAAATTTTGAGGCAGCATAAGCTTGATACAATTCCGTCGCTCTGTTCTTCTCAGCTGGTTCCACGAGTTGTGCCTTTTTATCTGCGTTGAATTAAAATCTTGTGGCTCCCACATTACTGAGCTTGATAGGCCATCATGTTTGGAAGATTTAATCAGGAGATGAGGACTCCTCCTTCCCCTGGTTCCTCTGCTGCTTTCAGATGGAGGGAGGGAGGTGGGAGTAATGAATGCTGATTGAACCTCTGCTGGGAATGAGTCAAGGGAAGGAAAAAAAAAAAAGCAAGCCCCATCACTCTTGTGTGATTCAATGACCTCCGAGAACTTGTATTCTCTTGGGGATTTATTCATATGTTGGTGATGAATTCAATTTGTGAGGAAAGGGGAGGGAACAGGGATGGCACCCGCGTGGCGCTGCCGTGCCGTGGGGGCACTGCACTGGGAGGGAGTGGGAGTGGGGAACTCCTCCTCCTTGAGGTGACCAGAGGGCCTCAGGGGGAGGGAAGGGACCAAGGACACCCAATGAACCTGGCCAGAAAGCAGTGACAAGCACAGAGGTGTCAGGGATGCAGGAGACAGAAGGGACCAGCCAGAAAAACAGAAGGAGACGAGGCCAGGGATGTCACTGCCATTTTCAGCTGCGCATTTTAATCTCCTGCATGCAAAGCCTGGTCAAAATAATGTCAGATTTGTGTCAAATTTTATGACAAATCAAAACTTAATCCTGGCCTGGAGAAGAGATGAGCAGAGAGACAGGTTCTAATACCTTAATTTAAGAAACAAGACAGGGTTGTTTTCTTAAATCAGTGTTTTTAGGAATGCTGAGTGACGGATGTGGGGCTCTTCCCCCGCTATTCATTCCAATTTAAACAGAAAGAGAACTGGTTGGAAGAAAAATCGGGTTTCCCTCCCCCATAAATCTCTTCTTTTTGCTAAATAAATTTTTATTGGATTTCTAAAGTGGTTTTATTTGTGTTAATCTCTAATTCTTTATCATCACAAATTTAAACTGCCAACCCTCTTTAATTATAGAAAAACAAGTCCTCTTTTACTTGATCAGTGGAAGAAGGGCTTCTCCTCACAGTCACTGCCCAAACATCATCACTGGGAAATACTCCATCCCCCTTGGTCAGATCAGGCAGAGCCGATTTCCTGAAATTTTAACATTTGTTTTTGTTATACATCCAAATTCAAATGCAAAATTACCCCCAGATCAAAATTGTTAAAATATTATCAGGAAGCATCATAATGTTTGATTTTTATGAACATCTTCAACACTGCTGAGCCATTATAATGAAAAGAGAACATAGCAGAAAACATCAAATAATATTTGTTCATTGTTTCAACATGTGTTTAAAGAGTGTGACTTCAACAATATCATCAAAATGATCATTTCTACCACAGCCAAAGAAAAAAATCCCACTTTAACGAAATGAAAAGCAGAACTCCATGTTTATATTTTCTTCTGCTGGAAATGGGATGGAAATTGAAGCATTACTCAGGCACGCTTTTGTTTTGATAGGATTATCTTTTTGTTTTAATGGAACAACGGGGGAAAACAGGGTTTGTTCTAATTGTAGACTAAACCTGTTCTTTTAAACCTCCAATAATCCTGCTGGAGGTTATGCACAGGGGATAGGGGAGGTGGTGGAGGGAGGGAGGGATGAAGCAGCAGAGAGCAGGATCCCACAGAGAGGGGGCTTGAACTCTGTGCCTGGCTTATTATTTCCTTTACTATTTCCTCATTTGCTTGACTCCAATGAATGTTTAAAGACAGAAATGCTGCCTAAACAGTTTTTCCGATCTTTGATGAGTATTTGGACTCCAAGGCAGTCCATAAATGGAATGGGGAGGCCCCTGTTTAGCTCTGCCTCTGCTGAGTGCTCACCCCAGCAGCTGGAAGGGAGCAGCCCTCACCTCCCCCCTGTCTGTTCCAGCCACAGAGTTTGCTTGTTGTTCTCTAACTTGTTGAATTCAATCAAAGCAAAGACTGACTCACAAAAATGCACAATAAAATATTTGTAAGTTCCTTCCCTGTAAAATAGGTTGGCTCAGGAAAGAGGGACCAAGGTGATGAGCTGAGTAAACAGGGAGTGAACAGCATGAGGACCAATGAGTCTGGTTCAATTTACACTGGAAAAACAGAACAGAACAATCTTGACCTTAAAACAACAACTTTAAAAACGTGATGTTTCACCAGTGGAAAACTAAAGCTTTCTGGATACAATCGAGAAAATGGTGTTGGGCTGAAGGAACACCATTTGGGGGAGCAGAAATTCTGTCCTCTCAGGGTGGCAAGAAAATGTTTCAGGTCACTGGTGATGGATTGGGACAACTCAGCTTTGCCAAGATCATCTACATTTTTAAGTTCAACATAGTGCCAAATTGCATGAAAATAACAAGTGTTTGAAATTCTCTGTGGAGCTAAGGCAGCAAAAAACCCAAAGAAAAACCCCCACAAACATAAACGACGTATCTGAGGTTGGATGGATGGATTATTTTCACAAAAATCTTTGTTTCTATTATTCAATCAGCAAAACTGTACAAGAAGGAGATTAAGAAGGAGGAAGAAGAACAACAGCAACAAGAAGAACAAGAAGTATGTACAGTATATAATATTTATAATACAATAATAATGCAATTCAAATTGGCAAGGTTTTCACAAACTCTAACATAAATGTGACACAGTGAAAACATTGAAAGAGCTGGTTTGACATGGTTAAATTCTCCCAATTTTCCCATAGTAGGCTTCATTTCCAAAACAACACTTTAGCAAAGAAACTTGACTTCAGAGAAGGTTTCAACTTAAACCAAGATTCAGCAAAGCCTGGGTTTGCCCTGCTCAGCCTGGATGAGGAATAAGGAGGCACCATCTGACTAAGGTCGCCTGATGCTGCAGGATTGTATCCCAAGGAGTTCAGGAGCATCAGGCTCAGCCCTTCAGAGGCTGTTCGGGAGAAGAGCACAGTGGGGAAGCCCATTTCCATTTCAAGTGACCTGCTCATGGCCAAAATCAAAGAGTTGTGACCAGCAGGTGGAAGCTGGATGAGGTGACAAAGAAGCCAGCACGAAAGGTGAGAAGAGAATCTTAAAGAGTGAAAGGGAAAAATAATTTAAAAAAAAAAAAAACCTCCCAAAATTTGAAAGGCTGATTGAAATTAGTGGGAAAGAAGGAAAAAAAAGCCCAGCTGGCCCATGGATGTTGTCAGTGCTGGGAGACTGATCCCTGCATCCCTGTCTCTGAAAAGGCAAATCCTGCCCCTCATTAAAGTCCCAAGCGCCCAGAGAAGAGTTTGATGCCAGCAAAGTCTTCACAAGTTTTTTTTATTATTTCAAATGAAGGAAACATCTATAAAGGCAAAACTTTATTTTACTACTGCTCTTACTACTATTGTCTTCTTTTGGTTAGGGTTGCTGTTCTCCAGAGGGTTTTTATTAGCATTGTTATTATGCACAAACAGAACTGCCAAGGGAGAGTGTGAGCAATCCTCTCAGAACTGCAGATGAAAGTAATGGGCTTCTTAAAGACTTTATTTACATTACTGAACACGTGGAGAACAGACAGTGCCAGGCAGACATGTTCACATTTTAAAAAGACAGCTTGCCTATCCCTTCGATATTAACCGGAGGGCTCTCAGATTATTTATGGCTGAGATGTCTTCCCCTGCCACCTTCAGGGATGGAGAACAGGGCATTCCCACCTGGATCCCAAGGCAGAAGCAGCACTTCATCTCTTTTGCCTGGGCAGGCCTTGTCACTGAAATATTTGGGGTCTCAGTTTCAGTATCAGCAGCTTTCCTGGAGGTCAGGACAGGGAAAGAAGTTGTATATGACTCACTTCCTTTTTCCTCCAGTTTTCCACCTCATCCTCCATCCTTTCTCAGCTTTGCAAAATGGAGCTGAAATTTTAAATTCCAAAAGTGCTGTGAAATTTTCAGTCTCAGAATGATTGTCACAGAAATTGCTTTTTTACGTCTCCTAAGACTCCTGCAGCCCCCACAAACACAGAAAAATTCATAAACTTGTCATCAGAACTTTTCTGAGTCTGATTTATCCTAATCTGGAATTATGGCATTTTAATTTCATTTTGAGTAGTTTCAGCTAGCTCTGTGAACTCCATTTTGAATACCTGTGTAGTGCCTGAAACAGGAGATTTAAAAGCACTTCAGGAAAGCTAATGAATTGTGCTTGCTGAGAACTGTGTCAGGAAGCATAGTGTTATAATTTATATTCTTCAGATAAGGAAACCAAGTCCTGGTTTGGTTAAAATTCTTCTTCAAGGCTACGCTTTGAACCTGTAGCAGCAGAAGGAACAGATTTTGAAGTCCAAAGAACAACCTATTCTAGTGGAAGGCATTCCTGCCAGTGGCTGGAGAGGTGAACTGGATGATCTTTAAGGTCCCATCCAACCAAACCTTCCATGATTTCCATGTCCTGCCCATGGTCAACTTTTTCTTGCTAATCTTGAAGCAAAAGTGCTACTAGATGCAGCAGATATTTTATGTTTTAACATTGTCTGCCCCTAAAGTCTTCTAGATTATCCTCCACCCTTTCCCTTGCCACAAGCTGCTCTTGCTGAAGCTAGAACCAGGGACACAACACTCAGAGTCATCACAGGAGAGAAAAGAAAAAAGAAAATCAAAAGGCTGCCCTTCTCTGCCATGTGCTGAAATGCTCAGGTGATGTCCTGCCTGTTCAGGACACGGCTCAGCGCACTGCACATTCACAGGCTGCTGGAAGGTTTTAGGAAGAGCCGACGTCCAGCAGGAGCCCCTGCCCACTGCTGCCTTCTGCTGCAGCCACGCCGAGCTCGGCGCTCTCCCACCCTGCTGGTGGCACTGGGGACAGGGTGGCCAGATGGCTCCCTGGGGATACTGAAAAGCTGCTGGGCAGAGGAATTTTCCATCTCCTCGCACTGATTCTGTGGGAACTTTCCTTTGCTATGCAAGCTATGTAAACACTAAGATAGGGTTTTGTAAATAATTCTCACACCTGCTGTTTTTCGCTTTTATTTTTGTTACAGTAACATAATATTTTTAAATGGGCATCTGGTGCTTCAGCCAATCACCTCAGGAGAGGTGTGGACGCTGTCCAATTGTCTTTTGGAACTAGGATATATAAATGATATTGTAAAATTAATAAATAATTCATTCTCTCGCTGGACTCGCTTGTTGCTGCATCTCTGAATCCCTCCTAAGCCTGCCACAGCTCCCCTCTGCCAGGCCCCCGAGCTGGCATCGCCAGGGCTGCACCCAGCTCAGCGCTGGCACATGGACACCAGAGCTGGAAACACAATTACAGTGCACAGAGGGCGAGTGGTTGGGTTGACACCACGGAGCTGATTCATCCCAGGGGTAAAGCAGCCCAGTTCCAGGCTGGTCTCTGTGCCCATTATATATTAATAAGTAGTTTATATTCAGGATGTGTTTGCTGAGTTTAGGTACCGCCGAAATATTGCAAGCAGTCATATGACCTGACCTCCTGATATGGTGAAAAAAACAACAAAAAAAAAACCCAAAAAACATGTTTTCTCTGCTCACGATTTAGTCTAAGAGCAGCAGTCAGCAGACATCAAGAAACTCATTTTATTTCACAGAAATGTACCTGTCTTCCCTACCATAGAAAAGTTCTTTCCTTCTGTGTTTATTTTCAGATGTTTCTAATAACACTTTTTGGTTGAAAAATAGCAAACTGTCAAAAATGAAAATATTTGCAGTAAAGAGACAGTTTTCATGACTTTTTTTACATGAAGCAGAAACATTATTCTTTTTAAGATTGCCAAAATTTCCATTTTCTCACTTTGAAACAAAACCTTTCAGATTTCCCCTTTAAAATTACTTGTCTGTTACAAACTGAAGTACTTTTTTTAGAAAATGCCCAAATCAAAGCATGATATTTCAAAATTATTTAAATTATATTTTCCAGAGCTCAATTTTGCGAACATTTTCACAATTCTGGCTTCTCATTCTGTCTGAGGATGAGATAAAAGAAGGTAAAAAAAAGGTTTGCAAGACAAGGAAACCTTTTTGCTCCCTATTCCACTAAAATGCTCTGCTTTCTATAACACCAAGTGACTTATTAATCCTTCACACACAGGACAGGAACAGCCTCTTTGGGTTCTCAGGCTTGGAAAGTCAAACCCAGCCTTTTTGGAGGTTGGGATGTGCAGCTGTAATTGCAGAGAGCTGGGCTGCTGCTGCCACCCTCTCCCACGTGGAAACACTGACAGGAAGCAGCTCTGGCTGTAATTGTGTCCTTTCAGTTAATTCTGTCCCATTAAGCTTTAAAAGCACAGTCACACCAAATCTTGTCTCTTCCCTTGGTGGCTTTAAGGGTACTGGAAGCCACATCCAAGGAGAGGAGGTGCTCTGGGTGCAGGTCTCTCTGAATGAGGATGTCAAGGCTCTCCTGCCCACCAGGACCCAACCCTGGCAGCCTGTGACTGCTTTTTTTCTCCCAGCTGAGACCTTCCTTCGTTAGCCCTTGCCCTCAGTGTAGTTCTTTAAGCTTCCTCCTCAGTGCTGGATGTCCAACCCTCTCTGCTGGGAGATGTTGTCTTTGCAGCAACAACAGGTTATTGCAGTCAGAACACGGGGATTTAGTGAAGCGTGGGGAGAACCCTGTAATTCATCCTTTGTCACTTCCCTAAACTGGACACAAGGCTGACCTCTGTGTGCTGCCTGCTCAAGCCTTCCACATGAACTGGCCATTTATTCCCCCAGGTTAACAGAAAACAATTTTGGGAGCCTGCAGCCGGCTGAAATGTTCTAGACAGGGAATGCGTTAGTCACATCCAGGGCTTGGTTAATTCACAATTTGGGATCCCGGGAAGGATGGACTTTGAGCAGAGCTGTGCCCTGTCCATCAGCCTCCCAGAGCAGCTCCCTCACATGAGTGCCCTCAAGAGATGTTTTAAGTGCTTTCAACAACAATAGTCCATGTTCCCCTCTCACTTGTCTCAGCCACTCCATTGGCATCGAAGGAATTGCTCTTGATTTACACTCAGGAAGTAAAATCAGGCTCTTCCACCCTACCACATCCTGAGGAAATCCACATCCTGCAAGCCTCCCAAGGAGAGCTTCCCTCTGACCAGTGCTCCAGCTGGAACAAGCCTCCCCTCTCCTCGCTCCTGCTCAGCAAATCCAGGAGAGGAAATGCCCGGTATTTCCCCACCAGTAAAAATGAGACCTCTCAACTCCCTCTCTAGCCATGATATTACAATGAAAAACATTGTCCAATTATCTCTACACAAATCTCTTCTACTCCAGCAGCAGTGACTGCCCTTTCCATCCCTGGCACGGGGCAGGGATGAACCCTCTGCCACTGAAACACACACCCTCCTCCGAGTTCATGCACGGGACTCACACAGCAGAGCCAGGATTTGGACACAGGTGCTGTGACCCTGATCTAGCAAATCCTGCTGCCTTCACGTCTGCTGGGAAATGTCACATGTTCTGCAGACTCTCACTCCTCTTCCAACTTGCTCTAAACCAAGGAAGAAAGCAAAGCTTTCAAGAGATTTCCAAAAGCGCATTCCCTGCTCCCACCTCCACCTCCAGCCTCACCAGAGAAAGAAGCGCTGCGATGCAGGAGCCACATCTGAGGTTGTTAATGAACACTTTTTCTGCAGATAATTATAGGGACTGGCATATTGAAAGCACTTAAAACATCTCCTTCTTTTAATTCATTAATCATATCCCAGTTACACAATTCTCAGGCACTCACTGGCACTTTGGAAATCAGCCATTCTTGGGAGATAGAGCTGGGTTAGGAACTGTTGGAAGGGGGGAGGAGAAATATGAGGGAAGAGGTGATTGGAAAAGTCAGGGTCTCTGGCAAGGCCAAACGAGTCTGCACAACAGGTAACTGGAAACCAGTCCAGCTAAGACCCCATTCCATGAGTTCCAGGGATATCTGGTAGCCTTGTACCTACACACTCCTGCGGCTGCCAGTATTGCTACTGCACACATGCTGCTGCAGAGATCTGCTTAGGATGGATTTATTTCCTGTTCTCACACCAAAGTCCCAGCTCTGCACACTTGAGAAGCCTTTTCTGATTCTATTCAATAACATGATTGACTTGGCCTTAGAGGGGACTTGATGGACTGGATGCCCTGGCACTGAATATGGACCTTGAGAGGTTATTGCAGAAGCTTAGTGTAGATTCTGCAGAAGCTCCTGAAGATTCTCTTTCTGGTTAAAGTTCCTTCCTCCCTTGGAATGGGAAATATGACCCCCTTCCCTCCAAGTTATTACAACTTTGAAATTACAGGGCTCTCAGGCAAAGATATGAGAAAAGGAATAACAGTTCTTTGCTAGTATATATGTATAAGTGAAATGAACGGGAGCGAGTCACCTCTTGGAAGGCAGACTGGTTTATTTAGAAAACAGCAAACACTGAGAACGGGACCCCGAGATAAGCCCCGAGATCCCCACGACAAAGCAGAACAAAGAACGGCGCGCGCGACGCCGGGCGCTCCGCGGGCAGAGAGCCACCGCAGGAGCACCTCGGGCACAGCACCAGGAGAGCTCTCATCAGCTTGTCCTGTGTCGGGGTCGGTGCGTTTTGGATCCTCGCCTTGGTTGGTCCTGGAACACGTCTCTGACTGGCTCGTTCTAGGGTTCATTTCTGATCAGTCATTTGGGAACTGATGCACCAATTAAAATCCGGAACGATGTCATCGCTTCTGCAGAGAGTTTCTGGAAAATTCTACCCATCAGCCACCCCCATCTGACTCCCATCCAGTGGTGACATGGAGGTGTTAGACCCGTACATCAGCGCACTGTAAAACCAGATTAACGTTAACATTACAACTTGATTTGACCAATTATAAGACTCAACCCTAACATAACTTTAACCACCCATCATCATGCAACCGGCCTGCGAAAGCCCACCCGTTTATAACTCCGGGGTGGCAAACAAAGTGTGGCAGAAACTCCGCGGCCGTAGCGAGGGCCGCGGGGATCGGGCGGACACGGGATGTCGAGTTAAAGTGTAGCGAAGAACCGATTCTGCAGCAGCAGCAGCAAAGAGCGGGGCCGGGCAGCGGCAGCCGGGCTCCGGCAAGCAGCCGGGAGATGCTCCCTTGGAGTGGGGGGAAGGGGGTTGGGGTCCCGGGTTTTCCCCTGAGGCACCCAAGTAGATGGTGAGGGTGCTTTGCAGGGAGGTCGGGTGTTAATAAGGTCCCAGTTCAATGCCCCCTCCTACCAGCAAAGGCTCACCCATGGTAAGGAAGAAGCAGTAAAGGGCTCGACTTGGCGGTAGCAGCAAATTCTCCCCATGGTAGCAGCAACTCGACCTTTCCCCTCCGATCCCCAGAGCAAGAGAGAGGACCGAGCCCAGCCCCCTGACCCCCGCCAGCCGAAATCTCGCAGTATCTCCGCACTTTCCAAGAGAAAGCCTCCCGGCTGAGAGGCTGCAACCAGCTGCACCCCTTCCCCACCGCGTGACCACTTCTTTTTTCTCTTAAGTATCGGTCGTTCCCATCTCTTATGCAACAAATGAGAGAAAATTCCTTGAGAGAAAAAAAAAGAAAAAAAAAAAAAGGAAAAATGCTAACTTCTAACATCCCCCTACTCACGGGATGTCATACAGGAAAAGGATATTCCAGAGCAGGCCTGGTGTTTCCCAGCTGACTGACCACTTTATGGAGGCCATTATTCAGAATGGCCATTATCAGTTCCTCCCAGAACTTGGAATGGGCAAGCAACTGCCTAAAATGATGTTTTAGGCTACAACTCAGACTCTCAGTGGACTCGAAGGACTAAGTAAATATTAGTAAGCTAAGGAGGGTGTTCAAGGCCAGGCTAGGAGGAGCTCTGAGCAACCTGGTCTACTGGAAATTGTCCCTGCGCATGGCAGGGTTTGGAACAAGATGAGCTTTAAGATTCCTTCCAGCCCAAACCATCCTGTGATTCCCTGGCTCCTCAGAGGAGCAGTGGCCCTGAGAAGTTCACCTTAGCTGCAGAGCAGCCTCACCACAGCTGCATTCCAAATTTTGCATGGATGGGCTTCACTGTGTAATCCCAGCTGGAAGCCTCGAGATGTGTCCCAGCTCTGGGTCAGGATAAAACCTCGCTCTGAAGCCCATGATTTTCATTAATACTCTGCAGCAGGTGCTTGGTGTGGCAGCCAGGAGAGCAGGGAGCATCAAAGAGAAGCCCTGCCTTCCTGCACAGACACAGCCTGGCAGCCTCCAGGGCCACAACCCAGGAGTGACCTCAACTCCTCATCCCAGATGGAATTCAGGCCAAAATATCCCCCTTAACATGACAAGCAAGACCTACACACAGCTAAAATGAGCAGAATTAGCAGGAGGGGCATTTGCATGTGTGGCTTGGTCCCAAAGGGGTTTGGTCAGGCTTGTTAGTTCATATGGAAAAGGTAAAAAATGCCCTTTTTGCTGCAGGTGTTCCAGCAGGAAAGGCAGAGAGCTGGGATGGGAATGCTCTGTACTGTGGCGGTGCATGGGCAGAGCAGGGGAACGCTGCAGGCACCAGGGTCACTGGTGGCCAGTCTCTGAATATACTGCGAGTTTGCATTCCCCATAATTCCCATTTGTTTCATGTGGTTTTCAGAGAAAGGGAAAAATACACGGTGGAGTTGAGAGACTGTTTGGCAAGGGCTGATCATTTCTCTCTCTCTCTCTCACTCCTGCTCTCCTGGGATGTTTGGCCTCTGTCTGAATTGGCTAATTTTGTATTCACCAACCACTCTGTTGGCTGTAGGAAAAAGGAGAAAAAAAAAAAGAGAAGATTAAAAAAAAAAATAGAAAAGAAAACCCTGATAGCAAAACCTGAATGCAGCAAGCAAAGAAAGGGGGAGGAAAAGCCCTGCTTCTATATCATCTTCAAGACAAAACACAACAAAACCAGGAGAGAAAAAAGGGTGCTGGGATTTACCAGCAATGAGGACTTGGCTCTGCTGGAATTCAAAGCCAATATTTTCCCCTGCACGTCTCAATCTGACCCTGCCTAAGTGGGACATAGCAAGGTGCAGCTATAGGTGTGATGTGTGACACACGTGTTTAGATATATTGGCCTCTGCATTTGAAGCCAGATGTGAATAACCCTAAGAATAAAAATACCTGTGTGTCCATTCCTCAGGGTTTGTAGCATTAGGACTCCTGCTAATTGCTATTTTGGTCTCATTAGTGAAAGAAGCATTCACTAAGCATATTCACACTACAAATGGGATTCATAACAATTTGCTTGAGTCTGAAACCACTTGCACCTCCTCCTGGAGCAGAGCCAATGCCTATATTTAAACCCAGAGGCTGAGGGGAGCTGACATTGAGGCTGCTGTGCTTATTTATAGGCAGCTGTGTGTGCCGGGAGCCTCGGCACATCCAGGGAGCTCCCAGGGGCTGTGGAGGGCTCAGTGCCACCATCTCCCCGTGGGTTTGGGAGCCTGGGGATGCACCTGTGCCTGGTCCATTGGAGGGGCAGTCTGGGTGTCTGTGAGGCGTGGGGGTCTGGTCTGGATAGTGAGGGTGTGTGGGTGGCAGATCCAGAGCCAAGCAGCGGCATTTTCTGCATGTGGTGGAGGTGGGCACAGGAATGCACAGGAATGCACTTGTAGAATCTCCTGGGATCTGCTTTGCTGAGGTGCACCCAGCCAGGCAGCTCCACGTGGGAGGTGCCAACATCTGCCCAGTGCAGTCCCACATCTGCCCAGACACCAGCAGGAGCAGTGACACAGCACCCATGGGTGGGGAGAAGCTGCCAGGGCAGAAAGAGTCAGCTCCAAAGCTCTGCCTTCAGGTGTCAAAGCTCCCCGAGAGCAGCAGAACACCTGCGAGAGCAAAAACCCTGCACTCACCCCTCACAGCCCGTGTGCCTGACTCCTGGCCAAACCACTTCTCCAGGGGATACTCTGTTTTGCTGCTCTATTTCTTTCTTGCTCTTCTTTTCTCTCTTTTTTTTTTTTAATTTAATTTTCCTTTCTTCCGAAGCCATGCCTGGGAGTCAGGAGAGGGAGCCTGCAGGACACCAGGGCAGGCATGAAGCTAAAGAGCTGCGGTCGCTTCCTCAGCCACTTCATTGGAAACACGGAAAGCTCTGAGGCTTCTCCACTGCTGTTGCACTCTGATCACTCTTACTCAGGGATATTTTTCCCTCCAGCCCTTCTCGGGGTGGGAGATCTCCAGTGGGGCACTCAGATGAAGGCATCACCATGAGAAAGCTGCTGGAGGATGTGGCAAGGAGAAGAAGTGGAATCAATCTGATAAAGGGCATCTTGAAATGAACGGGAGCGAGTCACCTCTTGGAAGGCAGACTGGTTTATTTAGAAAACAGCAAACACTGAGAACGGGACCCCGAGATAAGCCCCGAGATCCCCACGACAAAGCAGAACAAAGAACGGCGCGCGCGACGCCGGGCGCTCCGCGGGCAGAGAGCCACCGCAGGAGCACCTCGGGCACAGCACCAGGAGAGCTCTCATCAGCTTGTCCTGTGTCGGGGTCGGTGCGTTTTGGATCCTCGCCTTGGTCGGTCCTGGAACACGTCTCTGACTGGCTCGTTCTAGGGTTCATTTCTGATCAGTCATTTGGGAACTGATGCACCAATTAAAATCCGGAACGATGTCATCGCTTCTGCAGAGAGTTTCTGGAAAATTCTACCCATCAGCCACCCCCATCTGACTCCCATCCAGTGGTGACATGGAGGTGTCAGACCCGTACATCAGCGTACTGTAAAACCAGATTAATGTTAACATTACAACTTGATTTGACCAATTATAAGACTCAACCCCAACATAACTTTAACCACCCATCATCATGCAACCGGCCTGTGAAAGCCCACCCATTTATAACACAGCTGAAGCCACCGGTGACCTGGGGTGACTTCACGAGGATTGTGACTCGTAACATCCCTCACACAACACTGCCACGGCTGAGCAAGGGAGGACATAAACCGAGATGGATTTGATTGTATCAAACTGCTGGTCTCATTTAATTCCCTGTTTTTTCCTAAGCTGGAGGTGATGCACAAAAACTGGCCGCAGTAGGAGGAGCAGGGATTCCAAAATAATTGGGGCATTGAAAACACGCTGCTGCTGGAAGGGTCTCTGCTGTGGCCTGAGCTTGGGAGCTGCCATCTGAAGGACTTTGAAAGACAAGATGGGTTTTCAGCTAAAGAGATTGGCCCTGTTTTTCAGAGAGTGTTTTGTTCACTTAATGTTTTTAATTATTTCTTTTCCTCAGGCAAGCAAAAAACCTGAGGATCAACAAGTCTCTGTTCTCAGCAGTGCTCAGGCAAACACTGGGAGAGTTTCCATTTGTCTTTTTTTTCTTTTTTTTTTTTTTCCTGGAGCCTCTGAACAGATGTATCTCTATCAAATTTGGTTAGGTTTTTCTGATGAATAAAAAAAAAAGTTGCTTTTTTTACTGTCTTCCCTGTGGAAAGTGCTGAAGACTATTTTTCAATGTTGTTGAAATATTTCAGAAGAAAAAGAGAAAAGGAGGTGGGGAGGGGAGAAGCACAATATTTTCTTGACATGTCAGTTAGTTAAAATCTAAACTGAAATCTGTCCTAAGCAGAGCCTGGAGACTACTAAATCTATAGCTATGTCTGCCTCAATCAGCTCTGCACTGTAGGCGGGATAGAACCAATTTTATAAAGAAAGAGGTAGAAATGCTCGAAAAACTGAAATTTTAAAGTGATTCCCATTAAAAATTCAAATTTGGATGAATAAATCCACTCACATAAAAGACATGAGGTTTTTGCCTCCTCTTTTTCCATGGCTCTGCTGCTGCTGGAATAGATTTAATTCTAGCCCTCCTCAGCTGGGATATGGGGACTGCTCCCCAAGGTGGGACCTACGACAGCATCTCTGCCAGCGGTGGAGTTAATTCAGCAGCAAGGAGGGACTTTGTAAAAATCCTGGGTGGGCTTCTGGTGCCTCAAGAGAGCCCCTGGCAGAGGCACTAATTCACTCATTCACCTGCCACAGCTGGTGGCACGAGGAAGGGTCTCTGTCCTGGTATCATCTGTTGAGTGGGATAAAAATACTTCTGGATGCAAGAAGAGAGACAGTACAGGAAGGCTGAGCGTGAAGATTCATAACAATGTTTGGGATTTAGGGAGAGATGTCATAGCACCTTCCAGTCCCTAAAGGGGCTCCAAGGAAGCCTCTTTCTCCAAGGAAGCTCTTCTCTCCAAGGAAGAGAGGGACTTTAGACAAGGGCCTGGAGTGACAGGACACAGGGAATGGCATCACACTGACAGAGAGCAGGTTTAGATTGGATATTAGGAAGAAATTCTTCCCTGTGAGGGTGGGGAGGCCTTACAGGTTGCTCAGAGAAGCTGTGGCTGCCCCATCTCTGGAAGTGTCCCAGGCCAGGTTGGACAGGGCTTGGAGCAACCTGGTATAGTGGAAGGTGTCCCTGCCCATGGCAGGGGGTGGAACAAGATGACCTTTAAGATCCCTTCCAACACAAAACATTCTGTGATTCTACACAATTGTGAAGCATTTAGTGAGGCCTTATTCATGCAGGAAAAAACTGGAGAATTACTATAGAATGAATTCAGAATCAACCTGAACAATGCAACCCTTCTGTGTAATTTCTACCAAAAAGCCATTTTGATTCCAGAAAGTTTGGAGTAAGTCACACTTGCGTAAGTCATACTTGTGTCAGAGGAGGCTCAGGCTGGAGATCAGGGAAAGGTTCTTCCCCCAGAGGGTGCTGGGCACTGCCCAGGCTCCCCAGGGAATGGTCCCGGCCCCGAGGCTGCCAGAGCTCCAGGAGCGTTTGGGCAGCGCTGCCAGGGATGCCCAGGGTGGGGTTGTTGGGGTGTCTGGGCAGGGCCAGGGGTGGGATTGGATGATCCTTGTGGGTCCCTTCCCACTCAGGATATTCTGTGATTCTGTGATTTGCTCTGTCCTGGACGTGCATTTAACTCTCCCAAAGATCCTGGTCTCGCTGAGTGGGAACTGAGTTTCCCCATAAAGAACTATGAAAGGAGAAATAAAGCTTTCAACCACAGCCAGCCCTGGGGTAAGGAATAAATTCCAGTCCTACAGGCACAGCCTGGCACAGGAATGATCATTATCATTGCAGATACACAGACATGTCATCCTTTAAAACCAATTTTTTTACAAGCAACCAGCCTGTGGAAATCAACTACACTCACTAAAGGAAGGCAACACTTCCAAAGGGGATAATTCAACACTTCTGGAGTTATAATTGTTTCCAAATGCAACATCTTTTTCCTGTAACACAAATAAACACTTGCTCGTAATGGTGTGCTTTGTTAATTACAATGATTCTTAAAACTTTCCCTAAATATGCATTATATTACACGACAATATTATAAATGAGCATCAAGTGACATTCATATCACCTATTAATAGCTGGAGGGTTTGGACAGGTGGGATTATGGGATTTATGCAAATGAGGAATGTGTTCCATTGTAATTTCAGTGGATCTTCTCTGTAAACTTCTGCTGTGCTGAATTAATGTCTACAGTGCAATTCCTCTTTTTTTATTTAAAAATGAAGAGGAAGCCACTTACATATGTTAGAGGGGGATAATGAATCATTATTCAAAATGTAGGTTTGTTGCACTCATTTGCATATAATGCTTAATTTTTACAGAATATTTCATTCTAATGCATGCAAAAATGATCAAAAAACTCTCCAAATATGCTAATGTAAATTCTATTGCAACTCCATTGCAGCCTTTATTTCTGGGACTTTATTATAAAACATTAAAAAAAGAGAAAGCTCAACATTAGAATAATCTTTTTAAAATATGGCAATTGTTCTGATTTAAGTGGTGGGTGAAACTCCCCACACATCTCCAGTTACTGAAAAGCCTTGGACAAAAATACCTTTGCTTGTGTGAGACAAGAAATCCCGATGAAATCAAGACAAAGTCATCCAGGGTTGTAATTGGCCCTTTTGCTTTTTTTTTCCCAGATTTTTCAGTGGTTGGTGTGTTGAGAGCCGCTGAGGAGCAGCTGAGCTGGGTTCTCCCTAAGGTGTGGGTGGGAGCTGGGAAAGCCCCGGACCCAACTCACCTGAGGGCCACAAAACTCTGTTAGGATCAGCCTTTAGGAGGAATTTCACCACATACCTTGAGACAGACAATTAGGACACACTCATTCACTAAAGAAACTTCTGGATTTTCTAACCCCACCATCAGAAAACCCTCACTGGTTCCTGCTGCTCATCCCTGAACATCTTCTGGCCATGGACCTGTAAGAGCTGGTGCCTGCAAGGTCCTACATCATCACCATGAAGGGAAAATGGGATTAAAGGCAACCAGAACTCAGGACAAAGTGGTGGGACAGCCCTTACCTGCACTGCCGAGGGCTGGACCAGGGGGTGAGCACCTGGCACAGGTCTCCTCTGGGCTCCCTGGGTCCCCTGGTCACTGTCAAAGGCAAGAGCAGAGCTCAGGATTACCACTGTGCATCATTCACAGTCCATTCTTCCTGCTCTCTCTTCTTAATCTGCTTTATAAATCCTCCTATCAATTATAATGGTTGTAATTAAGCGCCCCATCCTGGATTTACACACTCACACCTGCACACGTCCATCTGAGCAAAGCCGACGTGACCTCTGCCATTCCATCCCTGAATGTCCTCTCCATTTCCTTTCCTGTGGAGCTCACTGACACTGTGCTTTGAAAGCCTCTCTTCAGACACCTGCTGCTGAAAACCTTCCTTCCCTGTCTATAATTAAAGACATTATTTTACAGCATTCACATTTTTACAAGCTGGCATCATTTCTGTACATAAAAGCTGGGCTACTTCCATCTCTCCCTTATTGCATTCTGCTTGTTTAAGTTCAGTGGTTCTTATTCTGGGAATAATACCGGCGGCTATTCTGCAGCCACAATTATTAAGCCAGGGCCTATAAAAGGAGATGAGTTTTGGATTGCACCTATAAATGATGAAATGTGGGTTTCTAAGGCTTTTCAGTGACTCCAAGGCCTGTGTTAGAGGAACTCCACAGCAAACAACCTGCACCCGTGCTCTGGGTTGGTGGTGAAGGTCAGCAAAGCTCTTTTTTGGGCATGCTTGGAATGGGGAAATGGGAGACAACAGCCTCCACTTGAAAACATTCCCGCCTGTTCCAGGCATTAGAGGGGGCCTGGGGAACAATACACGGGAAATTAGACATGCTGAGGATGTCTAGGCAGCCTCACGTTCGACTTGTAAACAAGTGTGTGGGAGAAGGAATACAGACTGCCACGCATGGCAATGTCTGAGAGGAGAGTGATCATAAATGTTAAACAAACAAGGAATTATAATGGCATTTGTTTGAGTTCACAGTATGGATTCTATTCATGTCGCAGCTGCCATGAACTTATATCTTCATTTATTTGGAAAGGCTATATGCCTAAAGCATGCTAAGTATACCTGAGAGTGACAAAACGCAGAGGATGGATGTGAAAAGGGTTGTGGGATTTCTAACTGATAAAGGGAATGTTTTTGGTACTTAGTTGAGCAGAATAATTGCATGTAGGTTTTTCTTCTCTGGAGTTGAATATGAAAAAGAAAGAGATTCATGCTGAAAGACACTTAAAAAAAAAAAAGAAAACAATACAACTGGAAGTGAATGTATTTCCAACTTTCTTCCTAAGTGAGACTTTCTCCTCCAGATGCCTGAGCCCAGATCTGTCAACTGGGCACTGTCAGAGCCCTCACCTTGGAGCTTCCCAGGGAAGAGAAACACCTGGAGAGGGGCAGTGCTTGCCTTGTGCAGGATCTTCCACCTCAGCATTGATCCCTTCATCAATGACTGGTGAATCAGGAGCTCCCAATGCAGTTCTCCCCAGCTGGGACAGAGTGGGATGGGGGACTCCTGCCCCATCCTTTGCTTTGGGAGCACCAGTATTCCCAAGCACTCAGAGCAGATAATCCTGTTTGCTTTAACCTTGCTGGGAGCACTCTGAAGCTGCCTTGTTTTTTCTCCATGCTGATAGCTCCTGGCCTGGTATTGCAGCCCTGTTATCACATCCCTGAACTCCCAGTCTGGGGGTGAACACCCATGGAAATGGGAAGAACTGAGGGTGCCTTGCTAACAGGTGGTGGGGGGGATGACTCCCAGCCTTGCCATGCCAGGGAGCACCAGTGTTAAAGTGATTAATGTCTTTTCTCCATTAGTCTAAATTAGCTAAACAAATCCCTCCCTAGAGCTGTCATACTGATGTTCAGCGTGCAAATTGTACCTAATGAGTGAGTGGGGGCAGGATCCTGCATCCTCTCAGATCCTTCATCCATCAGTTTTGAGGCACTTGGTGGACAGAGGGACATGGGAGACACTGGGCAGGAGGCAAATCCCCCTGCCCTGTTCCAAAAACTTCCACCTGCAAAGGAAAGAAAATACCTCATGGCCAAGGAGATGTTGGGAGCTTTGTGGAGGGAAGGACTGGTTTTATGGAAGGTTGTTTTTTCCAATGGGAATGACTCAGCTGGGCTTTGCTGGTGAACCCTCAGTTTCATTTGATTCCACCTCCCCGACTGCAAAATCCTAGCAACAAAATCCATCCAACCTTCTCCAGAAAATTCAGTGAAAAGGGGTTTTCAGGAAATAAAATGAATGTATTTCTGTGTTTTCTATAGAAAACAGTGATTTCTATATTAATTGTTACATTGTTCAAACCAAAAGCTTTTCAGCTCCAAAGTGAAAACATCTCAGTGTTCACTTCCTTTTATAAAAACAAAATATTATTACTTTCCACTAGAAAACAAAGAAGTAAACCCTTAGCCCCAACCAGATCCATTCCTCCACTGACACCTCGAAGGAGTCACTTCACCTGCAGATCACTGAGCATCCCCCTGGCAGGATCACAGCAGCTTCCCTGTCTCTCTTGCTTTTTTCTCCCCTCAGTGGACTCACATACAAATTCCTGGTGTAGCTTCAGCCTCCGGCAAGATGCAGGCATGTGCTTCGGGTGGAACATGTGAGCAGCTTCTTCTTCCATAAATAATGATTTCAGGAGATGCTTTCGTGGCCTCATGCTGATTGCTGGGTGGGGCTGAGCAGAAGTTTTCCAGAGGATGCAGCTAAGCACTAAGCAGTAATTTCAGATGCCTGAGAGCATCTGTTTGTGGTGCTCCCCGGGCTCACTGCTGGCTTAAGCACCTTTGAAAGGCTTTGTGGGTGTCCCTTGGCATTTTTTGGCACTTACTGCCTTTGAATATCTACCCTGAGTGCATTAAAATGCCCTGTTGGGTTAACAATGATTCTTAAAGTCATACTATTTCATTTCCTGAGGATCCAGGCAGCAGAGAATTTATGAAAAAGCTTTCAAATTTTCAACATTTCACCCACTTCAACATGAAGATTCAGACCAGGAAATTTGTTATTCATTATTCATTACTATTTTTTTCCTTTTATTTCTCCACATCGCCATTCAGAAGCATCATGTGTTGCACTTGACCAGCCCTAATGAATAATGAATTCCCAGCAAACGGTCTAAAACAAACAGGAAAAGCTGATATGTTGAAAGAAATTATTTGTCCAATCTATTTGGTGAACACTTACAAAAAATAAACCCATTCATGTAAATCAGGATCAGCTCATGACAAGCTTCCTAACTGGACTAAGGAGCATTAAGTACATGCTGACATCAACAAGACTTTCATCTGTACATGTAATTGTTGATTAAAAAGTTAAATATCCTGTTGTTTCAGGTGCCTTGATAAAATTGCTTATAGTAAAGTCTCATACTTTGTATTACGCCCAATCCCCAATGTTTAATCTTTACAGTAAGAGGGGGGAAAAAAAACCAAACAAAGAAACACAAAAAAAAGTATTATTTCTATTTTATTTTTTTCTTTTACATAACTCAAAGTTTGCCCTCTCCAGTGCAGCATTCAGACTCTGTGTTGACAACTGGGGCAGCCCAGATCATGCTTCCTACCGGCACATTTGTGATGCTGGTTGAAACTCCTGAAATGTCTCTTTGGACTGGTAAAACACAGATTTGAGCTTGTTTAGCCCTGGGGCGCTGAAGCCGAGTTCTGGTAACAACAATTCCTGATTCCTCAGCTACACAGGCAGCCTGGCCTGGGAGGAGAGGCTGGAAGGCTCCGTGATGAGGAGTCAGCACACGAATCCAGCAGCCCTGGGGGAGTTGATGGTTCAGAGGAAACGCTCTGGGGGCTTTGTCCAGCACATGCCTTTTAGTGTTTGATATGAGACCCTCAGAGTTCTCTGCTCCTTCAGACACTGTTTGAGCCCACAGAGTGACAGAGCCTTGTAAAGAACTTCCATTTCCCAGTGTTACCTGAGAGATTTTTTGTTGTTTTGAACTTGTCAGTGTTTTTAATATAGGAAAGAAAGAAAGGCAATGAGCCTTATTTTGGTTAAGTTACTTCAAACAGGCAGGTACTGGGTTTTTCAAGTAATCATTCCCAAATAATTGCTTTCTAAAAGGTTGGATATTAATTTCTCTCTCTCTTTTTATTAAGAGAAAAGCTATAACCAGCATTATTTATTAAATGATGTACCTGTTCCCCTGTGATCCTGTTGCCATGAGTGCTGGTGTCATATTTATTAATCAGTCTGTCAGAAATGGTTATGTCAGCACAGACAATGCAGCTTCCCCTGGATGAGACCCATCTCCTAAAGTTTTGAACTTCACTATTCAAAGTTTAGAAGAAATAACCAAACTTGTGGAGCAAGTGTCACAACCATTCACTGTTCCTTTGCTAGAAGAACTCCATGGAAATATCTCACTGACTTCTATGGGTGTCAGTGGACACAAATATAAATTTGCTAGAAATTTCTGATGTAACTCCAGGTATTCTTTTGCACCCAGAGTACCCAAACAGCCTTCCCTGAACAACAGTTCAGAAGAAAATTTGTGGTTTATTAACTCTTTTCTCCAGTAAGAAATTTCCATTACAAAAGCATTATGGTGAAACCTCGGGGGATATATGTGTATATTGCCCACACGTATGTGCGTACATGTGCGCAGAAATGTCTCTTCTGAGCACCTGGAGGCCTTTCAACAACATAGCAAGAACAGCCAAATCTGGACAGAACAAGAGAGTCCATTGGGAACAGCCTGAGATCTGTTCCTGAGCCAAGATCAGCCACAGCAGCTCAGGGAGGAATCCAAAGAAAAATTCGTGTCTTTGTGAAGCTGTGATTAAATATTCAGCATGTCCAATGGGAAACCCAAAACAAAGCAGCAAAACTTCATTTCTTTTCCAATTCTGTTCAAATACAGGAATCTTTGGTGGCAAGGTAGAATTCCTTGTGAAATCTTTGGAGATGGAACAGGTTCTTCTGACATGAGATGCAGGGAGGAGGAGGATTATGCCCACTATAAAATAACGGCCTCACGTTTGATAGCGGCACAGCAGCTTCCTGAGGATCCCAGAAATGCGGAAGGGGCCGCTTACATTCCATCCACCACAGAGGAGAAGTCACATTTCCCGTGGGGAAGGCCGTGTTTACCCAGGAAACGTGACTCTGGAAGACAACAGATGGCAGCTGTGGGGCTCCAGTGCCAAGGTGGCACCGCCAGTGCCACAGCCTGTGCCAGGTGGTGGCCAGGCATTGGAGGCAGATGTAACCAATTAGCAGAGATTCCCACTCCTCAGCCGCTGGCTGGGGCTGCCCTGTGTGAGATCGACACATGGCAAGGAGGACTCGTCCCAAGTCCTTCACAGGCCCCTGGCACCGCTCTGACACAGGGAACCACGAGCTGCTTGAAGAGGCCAGTGCAGCTGGACCAGACCTGCTTTTCACTCAAAACAGGCGTTCTTAAATCCCAGTCTTTTCATCTAAACGTGGCATTTAACGAAAGGGTTTTGTGCAAGGTGAAATTCCTGGTCAGAAGCAGATTCTGATTGCCAGAAATGATTAAGGTAGAGAGGTGGGAGATGCTGTTTCAAATTCATGATTCAAACCTGGACTCCTGTTTAGGGGTTCATCCCAATGGTCTCAACAGCCTATTAGAGGCTATTTCTATAGACTTCCTATAGATTTTTATAGACTTTTCACCATAAAGAAGTTGTTTTACCGTGGCAACACAGCATAAATATCCACCACTTTTGAGGGCGTATCCCAATCTCAGCACTGCAACTGCTTTGGACACTTCAGACCTCCTTCTGTGGCAACAACACACAACAGAAGTTCTCAAAATTAGCTTTCCTGAAAGTCCTCTCTGCTGGCAATAGCCTGAAGCAGAGCCTTTGGAAAGCCATGGGCATGAACTTGCCAACTCAGCAGCCATGATTTCATAGCACCTCTGACATTTGGGCAGATAAAGACCAGTAATTTGATTGGTGACACCAATTACTGGACTGCCATTAAAAACAAAGATAAGTTTACCACACAGTGTGATGTGGGGAATCGTGGCAGGGAATGGTGAGCTCCTGGGGGAAAGGGAGGCCCTTTCCATCTTTGTGCATCACAGAGCACAGAATGGAGCCTTCAGCTGCCACAGTAAAACACCAGTCAGACAAGGAACTCAGCACAGAGCTGATTAGCTGAACTGGTGAGAAAAAAGTGCCTGGAAACCCTGCAGGAGTGGAGGATTGGCCGTGGCTCCCAGCAGGCGTTACCTCTTGGAGCGGCAGCCACAGGGTGCCCGTGGAAGGGGGGACTTGCTGTGATTGTCACTGCCCTGAGCTCTGCAGGACGAAGCTGAAGGATTGCTCCCGTGAGAAAATGCGTTTCCACACCATTTCCAAGCACATTCCAAGCTGAAAAGAAACCAGAGCCCGAAAGAGGTTTGTGATGGCAAATAACCGTGGGAAAATTTCTTGCGGTGACCGCAGGAACTTCCCAAAATTTAGTGGCAAACAAAGCGTTAATGGAGTCCAAGAAAGGTCTGACAAACCCAGACCACCTGGTCTGAGAGGCTGCTGAGGAGCAGCCAGCACTAATCAGGGTGAAAAGTGAGGGGAGAGCAGGACTGGGTGCCTGAAATGGGCTCTGCTGGGGCAGCACTTTGTCTCGGGGTATTTGTCAGACTGTGGATCAAGAGTACCCGAAGAGGGCAATTATCCAGAGAAAGAGAGGATTTCTAACACTGCCCATCAATGAGCTAAGAGATCCTCAGGAAGGATTAGGAAAAATGAGGGATTATCCATGAAAGCAACTGAGCTTGTTGGCAGTCTGTGTTTTCAGGGTGTAAAACAGCTCTCTCAGTCATTTAGGAGGGAAGCTGTTTCCTCTTTGGGGCGTACTGCCCGTGAACTGGGGAGAGTTTGTTCTGTCAGGGCTCAGGAGCCACCTGGCACAATGGGCTTTCTGCTGTGTTCGAGAGGGGGTAGAGCAATTAAAATTTATTTCCCATTATGTCCTGTTTTAGAAGTTCTTTTAAACAGAAAAACCAATTAAATTCGATGTAAGTGGAAGAGATCTACATCTGACCTCTCTCTCCTGCCATGCAGAACTGGTTAATCCACTGGAGTCAAAGGGAATAACCTTGTGAAGTAAATGGGCTCAGAATATGATCTGACCTGAGTGCGCTGGGGGTTGGGATTGTTCTGGAATGACATCAGTGTTCTGAAGAAAACAGTGGTAGTTAAGTGCTCTGATTCAATTTACATGCCCGTGGTGTTACCTTTGACATCTGCTTTCAACAGTACCCTTGAAATGACTGTTTTCCCTCGTGATAGAAAATTTCCAAGCGTATTTATTTAGATATGATGAACTTGAATATCATGAGGAGGGGGAGCTGTTGCACACTGTAGTAAAAGCTTTCCAGCCATCAAGTTTAATTTTTTCTCTCCATGTCCCTTCCTCCCAGTCACAGCAAATGCAATTCCTAGTATGGCCACTGCAGTGGAGCTTTAAGTCACAAGCCATTTGATGTGATAACAGTGTGACTTCACTGAAAAATAGGAGAGATGAGAATTCCCCAGCAACTCATCTGAACTTAGGCCAGAGCACTCAGCCATCGGTGACACAATATTCCAGCTGCATTAAATAATTTCAGTGGGAATTACTGCATCCAGCTCTGGGATCCCCAGCACAGGAAGGACATGGAGCAAGTCCAGAGGAGGCACCACGCTGATCAGAGGGATGGAGCAGCTCTGCTGGGAGGAAAGGCTGGGAGAGTTGGAATGTTCAGCCTGGAGAAGTCTCTGGAGTGACCTCATTGCAGCCTTCCAGTAACTGAGGGAGCCTAAAGAAAGATGGAGAGAGACAATTTACAAGGGCTTGGAGTGACAGGACAAGGGGGAATGGCTTCAAACTGAGAGAGAGCAGGTTTAGATTGGATATTAGGAAGAAATTCTTCCCTGTGAGGGTGGGGAGGCCCTGGCACAGGGTGCCCAGAGCAGCTGTGGCTGCCCCTGGATCCCTGGAAGTGTCCAGGGCCAGGCTGGACAGGGCTTGGAGCAGCCTGGGGTAGTAGAAGGTGTCCCTGCCCATGGAAGGGGGTGGGACTGGATGAACTTTAAGGTCCCTTCCAACCCAACCCTTTCTATGATTCAGTGAATGGAGCCTGTTTAGATACATACAGAGTTTTTAATCATTTTGCTCTTGGATGGCAAATGTTCCATTGGGGATACAAAGCCCAGCTTTAGGGCAGACCTAGAGTCAAGCAGGCTGCTGCAGAAGGAGCTACACAAGTGCTTTATATTGTTTACACAGCAAATATATTTATATTTTCTACTATTTCTCTGTGTGCTAACATGGGCCCCCTGCTTCTCTAAAGGAGGGAGAATTGCAAATACATGGAAATCAAGGAAGTAGAGTGTGAAAGAGAGTTTGAGAAGCAGCACAAGAGGACAAGGAAAACTAAAGATTCTGAATTCGCTCCCAGCTGATGCTGAAGTGTTTTCACCTCCATCCCATTTCTGTGCCCAGAACTCACTGGGTGGTCAGAGCTGGCATGGGTGAATTGCCACGGATAACTGGGGAAGAGAGATTGGGAAGGCATCACCTCATCACCACCACGTCTGTGCTCTGATGGGAAAAGTTTTATGTGCTTGCTGGGAAGAGTGTGGGGAAAAGAAGATGTCCCAGGTGAGATGCAAAGCTGTGAGCCTCCCTCTCACCATCCCTATTCCAGGCCCCTCAGGAGAGTCATTACCTCCAATTTAGTTTCCTGCGTGTCAGCAGAAAGGCTGCAATCATCTGCTGGGCAGAGGCAGGGCAGGCCAGGCGGGCGGTGGGACCTGTCAGGGTGTCACTTCGTCTCTGACACACTCCTTTAGAGGCTGACAGCAGTTTGCCATTACCACTGCAGGGCCAATTATCCCTGCATTCCAGGGACATGCCCCAGTCAGTTTCCCCCTTTCCTCACCCACTTGCCCTTCCGATAGGGATCATTAAAATGATTTTACGCACACACACACACGTGCAGCTGCTCAGCTCAGTGCATTAAGCCAGTCCCAGCTGTGCCTCCCTCAAGCCTGTCACCACAGGCAGTACTGGAACGGAGCAGGGGAAGATGGACTTTTTTCCTGTTTTAGAAAACACGAGATATTAAAGGCTCGTGTTTCCCCCTGGGTTTAATTACACTGAATGCATTTAAACTCCTCTAATAGGTAGTAAATCTCTGAAAATCTGCAGAACAGAAGAGGGCTTATCACCTTCACACAAGGTAGGGGGAATGCAGCTCTTCATCCCAGAGGGATTTCTCCAGCATTTACAGAGGAGGTTTCTACCACCCACTGTATCTTGGTCTTCTTGTCTTCTCCGTTCTACAGCAGGATTTTGGAAGAGGTTTGAGGTTCCCTGTCACTGATTATGCACTCCTTTGCCTCCTTGGCTCCATGCATCCATGGGTTAGACAG
This sequence comes from Oriolus oriolus, assembly GCA_013400235.1. Taxonomy (NCBI): domain Eukaryota; kingdom Metazoa; phylum Chordata; class Aves; order Passeriformes; family Corvidae; genus Oriolus; species Oriolus oriolus. Next base: position 1,035,744 of record VXBT01007528.1, read on the forward strand.
TCTGCTCCCAATCCTGAGGAATTCAGGCAGCCAGGGCTCTGCTGTTCTTGGCCAAACCACAATCCTTCCTTTGGGCAGCAGTCTCCGGGGCCTGTCACCCACCCACACTTCACATCTGCCTGTCAGTTGAAGGAATGAGCTGTGTTCCCATGCCCAGAGTTGCTTTTCCACCTCCAGCCTGTGTCCATTGTGTCCCAAGAACACGAAGCTGTTGTCGCCCTGCTGGGAGATGAGATTGTCATTCCAAGCAAACCTTTTCTTTCCTATTTGTAAACTCCCTGGCCTCTGAGAATATTGGCCAGGCTATCCCCTCCTTTCTATCCTGCTCCTTCTCACCTTTCCAACCATACCCTCTTTCTCTCTGGTTTTCCCCCTTTCATTTTTTTTTTGCTTGCCACTTTTGTAGAACAACTTAAATGTCATCTTTCTGCAATTACCCACAGAAGAGAGAACTGAAAAGGAACATTCCCACAGGGGTCCCTGTCTTAAATGAGGCTTTTGTTGTTATAAATTGTTACTCAAAGCAGTACAAGCCTTTGGAATCACTCACATGTTCCTGGTAAATGGGGCTTTGAATTCAGAGAGCTTCTTTGGAGAGTGCCAGCTTTTCTGGAGGTATAAAATCTGAAAGCATAATTCCCAGCAGCAGCAGCAGCCCGTTTCACTTAACGCTGTCTGTCACCTCGTCAGGCACAGGTGACTTTGAGGTGTGCCCACCACAGCCTCCTTGAACCTGCACACCCTCTGGTCAGTGATGCTTTCCTTGCCTCTGCCTTGAGTGACCAGATCAGGGAGAAAACACAGCAGTGGGGCTGGGGAATTGTCCTGCCTGCCTTTGAATCCCAACCATCCTGGTTTAGGATAGATGTTCTCCATCCCAAATGGAGCAGAATTGCCTAGGGATTAAAGCAAAGGACTTGGCTTGAGGAAGGTCCAGGCGTCCCTTTGTGGCTCTGCCGATGTTTTAAATCTGCACCACCGCTCCCCATGTCTCAGTTTGCCCATCAGAAGCGCCAGGCAGTGGACAGCATTCCCAGTGGAATGGGGGAAATATGAGGAGGATTAACATGAAATTATTTAAATCCCCCTCCAGAAGGCTGGGAGAAACCTAAGTGTTGGCTAAACTCCCTGGTGAGCTGCAGCCCTTGCTTGAGGGTGAGCTGCAACCCTTGCAGCACCTGGACAGAAAGTGTCATGGGAGGGATGAGTTCCACAGTTGAATGGCTGGGAAAAACACCGTATTACTTTATCTTTTTCCCCCTTCTTTCCAGATTTAGGGGTGGGAGGGTAAATGCTGAGCTTTGGCAGGGTTATGGAGAGAAATCTCAGCAGCTGCACAAAGCTGAGCTGTCTCACTCCTGTGTGAGCCCCCCCAGTCACTGCTCTGCACCTCTGGATGCTCAGTGCACAGAGCCAAGGCCCACAGACCATGTAAACCCACAGCAGGGACCACAGAGTCCCCTGGGAATGTGGGAGGCATTCTCTGCCTGCTGCTAGGTCATATATTCTGTTCCTGCTCCCAAGGAAGGAACAGATGGGGCATGGGTGTAAAGCTCTGATAAAGCCAGAGCCGCAAGGCCAAGTGGAGCTGCCAACCTGAATTAAACTGTATAATGAGGGTGTCAGTCACTTCTGCACAGCTCAGGGAGGTGAGAAAGCAGGGAGGCAGCCTGGCCCTGCAGTGCCACATGTACAGGCACACATCCATTTCTCCTTCCTCTCCTTGTGCTTCTCCCCACTCTGGAAAGGAAGACATAAAACCTACTGCATCTTCCCAAACAGATCACAAAATCAGTGTCCTTTGCAAAAGGGGCTAAAAAAAGATATTAAACTTTAAATACCATTTCTTTCCATGCTGCTAAGCAGCTTATTTATCACAGCATGAGCCCACCTTAAGAGCTGTGACGACAGAAATCTCTGCTGGTGATTACAGCAGGCTTGAATGAGTCACCACAATGCCAGTGTGCAGGAGACAAGGTAGGGGGACACAGACAGACAGGGAACAAGGGTCAGCCAAGCATTGTGCCTTGGAACGCTCTTGGGAAGAGATGCTGGGACATCTCATTTGTCCCTTGCCAGGAACCAGACTGATGGATCTGGAGCTTTCTCAAACGAGCATCCTTGGGAATGTGGTCCTGACTTGCCAGAGGAAAATGAAGCCTTCTTGGGAGAATGGTTCTCAGCTGCCTTGGTCTGTGCTTCCATCCCAGCAGTGACCTTCAGGAGTGGTGCTGAGCACAGCCAGCCTTGGTTTGCTGCTGGCTGCCCTTCCCTGCCAGCAGACACGCTGGCTTCATCCACAGGGTCTGTGTTCCCAGTCCTGGGCATTGGGAGTGGAGCCACTTCAGTGGAATGAGTGACATCTGAGGGGACAAGATGGGTCTGCTGGGAAGGGAAGTCATCTCTGCACCAAGAAATCTTCACATCTCCTGCCCAGACATTGGAATATGTCCCCTCCTCTGGTGCAGTGCTGGAGCTGACAGCAGGGTCAGCCCATGCCTTGCAAGAGGAGCGGTTGCCCTGGGAAGAAGGGAGATCTCCTCCCCTGCTATCCTGGGAGATGGCAGCACCATCCTTCCACCATCCTCCCCCTTGGGAATTGATTGTGGATGTCATCCCCCTTTTCTCCTCTAATTGGATGCTGTTCCCAAAGCAACTTCCCAGCTGTTTTCAGGAGGATTTTACCATTGCAAGAAAAAACCCCAAGAGCAAAACAATATCATGATTGAAACATTATGAGGGCTTGGTGGTGGATGCTGCACAAACAGGCACAATGCTGAAATTTCCTGGGTCAAACTGCTGATATAAATAGCCAAGATGTTGCAGAGGAAAGAGTCACACCATGGAGAACTGAGTTGCCCACATTCACCTCCTACTTCAGTGGCTGAGGTGGGAGCAGGTCACAGATTTCCTGTATCCTGTCCACCAGGTTTCCTGGATGCAGGCCCAGCCTGTTTCTCAAGATCGTGATTAAATGGGACACAGGCCTCGAGCAGTGTCTGATTTAGCTTCGCACCTGGTGGGCTTAGTCACAGCACACACTCATCTCCATAAGAACAGTGCCTGTTACCTGTGCTCTGACACATCCCATGTGGTCTTAAAATATCCCTGGGATTCTGACTGAGCTCCTCTGGGATTTCTCCAGATTTGTCTCTCCTGTCAAGTGCACCTAAATGATTGCGTTCTCTCATGGCTGAAAACTCTGTGGTCTGCCATCCCTCCTTGCCAGGGAGCTCTGGGTTCCTGTTGTCCCCACTAGTCCAGGTCCATGTCGTCCCTTCCTGCGAGCCTTGGCACCATCTTTGTGCTGTGGCTACTCCCGGGAGCAGGTACTGAGGCTGCAAAGACACAAAGGCAGCCCTTGGCAGCCAGTCCAGCAGGAGCAGATGGAAGTGTGAAATGCCGGTGAAAAGCTACAAATGGCCCAACAGGAACGACCTGACATGTTCTGGGCTTGCACATCATGAGCTCTTTCAAGCTGTGAGGGAGCACTGACTTCTGAAAAGGGCTATTTTAGGTAACATCTCGTGGTCTTTGGCCCTCTCCATGCACTGGCCTTCCCCTGCCTGTGGAGATCACAGTTCACACAACAGTGGCTCCATCACTGCTCCTCTCCTTCCCACCCACGAGGAGATAAGACAGAGCATCACACAGAGCCTCTCCTGAGCAGCAGGGAGAGCCTGGACACCACCTGTGTGCATCCCTTCCCAGGGATGATCCAAAGAGATTTTGTAGAGCATAAAAAGGTCTGAGGCCCCCGGGTTTCTCCCTGTCCTTTTGCAGAGCCGTGACCTTCAGGAGGTTCAGAGAGGAGCAGAGCCATGTGGCTGCTCAGCTGGACTTGTTAATGGCCGTGCTGCTTCCAGCAGAGAGGCCTGAGGGGAAGATGGCTTTGGCTCCAGACGGGGAATGGCTCTTTCCAGGGATCGATATCAAGATGGTGGCTCTGTGCCATGACTTCAACCTGAGGTCCTGGCTGGAAACTTCCAGCAGCCCCAGCAGGCAGAACTTGGGTCTGGCAGTGCCAGTAATGAGGTCCAGCTGGCTCCTTGGCCAGCAGCTATGACAGAAACGCTGCCAGGGAATGGTCAAGGCTGGATGAGCGAGGAGGACAGGAGGTGGAGAGGCACGAGCACAGCACCCACCACCCTCACACTGCCTGTCCCTGCAGTGAAATGGTCCTGTGCCATGGGCATGCAAGAATCTCCTGCAGGCCTGGAGGGTGAACACAATTCCCCCCTCTGCCTTTAGAGCTGGAGATTCTGAGATTTGGATTTGGAGATGATCTCTGTGATGATCACAGTTTAGTCCTTTCCCAGCTCAGCCTCTACAGAAGACACCAAGCCCCTATCACGAGGGCCACCCCTCTAATTCCTCCTGCATTTCAGATCTTGTCAGAGCATCTCACATTGTCCACCTCCCCTCTCCACTCCCGGGTGTGATGGGGCAGAGTGGGAGAGCAAGAGACTCTTGAGTGCATCACAGATCCTCTTGTTGAGCAACACACGGAGGTGGCCGGGACAGCTGTGGGGCGGAGGAACATCTCCACTTCAGAGGGAAAAGGCTCCTGCAGAGGCTGCAGGGGCAGGAGGGAATGGGGATAGCCCCTGATGTCCCCGGGACCCTGCAGAGAGCTGATGCTGCATTTTTCCCTGGCCGCCACCGGAGGGCAGCCCGAGGGAGGGAGCCGACCCCCAACTTCCCAAAAAAATGGGGATGGAGAGATCAGGGGAAGCAGCAGGAGCGGTGCTGGGGGTCTGCAGCGGAGCAGAGGGGAGCAGGCAGCAGGGAAGCTGCTTTAGCTGCTGGAGAAAGGTCGGCTGGAGATGTGCAGGCTGAAATAGTTTAGCGCTCTGTTAGGGAAAGGAATTTTATGTCTGTGCAATGAGGAAAGCAATTAGAGACGTAATTTAATCAGCGTGTTTTAGTGGGAGCATTAAAAGACCTGGATGTGACATCGATGAGGAGCCACCAGAGCTGCTCAGTGCTGGTGGCCAAAGGGATAAAGCCACGGAGCCTCTCCCAGGGGTGGGTGCAGCCCCCAGCCAGGGCAGGGTCAGAGCTGTGACGGTGCAAATTGAAGGAGTTCTCAACATTCCCTTCTTTTGAAATACAGAGTGTGCTGCGGCAGGATCTTGTGGCAGGAGTGGAGACATGAGAGCCATGGATTCTGAGCAAGGCGTCACACAGTCCCAAGTCCCTCACTCGCAGTGCAGTCTCCTGTGCTGTTTCATTGCACTGAAGGCATCTGGTGAACTGAATTTTCCCTGCTTTGATTCCCTCTGCCGTTTCCCTTGTTCCTCCCCAAAATGCCAGTGGCACAGATGTAAACTTTTTCCCCTCCATGCATCAAAAGCTGCATTTCAGGGGTGGGTGACAGATCATGTGCAAAGGGCTTAAGGACCCAGGAGCAGAGGTGTGGCATGAGGGAGGGAGGGAGGGAGGCAGGAAGGCAGGAAGGAA
>VXBT01007528.1:1045964-1072027 GCA_013400235.1 Oriolus oriolus
GGCACAGAGGAGCACGTGGCAGCACAGAGGAGCACGTGGCGGCACAGACCCTGGGGGAGGAGGAGGTGTCACACCAGACCCCTACGGAGAGGAGCCTGCCGGGAGCTGACAGACGGGTGAACAGAGCGTGATCACCCCACAGAAGGACATTTAGATAGTGCACTGCTGATGTGGCAGCATGGGATAGGTCACACAGTGAGAATTACCATGTGAGGAAATACTGTGTCTTGAAGAAATGTATAAAACCAGCTCTTTCCTTTGAATAAACGATTCAGATCCAGGATCCGGATTCAGATCCAGGATCCAGATCCAGATTCAGATTCCCACCCAGCGAAGTCTGAGTTTCAATCACCGACATCCAACTTCAGTTTTCTTTTATGTTTTGTTTAAACATTTTATGCTTTGACTGGATGAAGTCCTTAAAGCCAGGAGTTCGGGATTAGAGAGGGAGGCAGGGAAGGGGAGAGGAGGCCAGGACACATAAATTGCCAACCTGCTAAAAAATTGTGCAAAAGTTTCCTCCTGAGTCCTGACTTTGTGTTACAGCCACAGGTTTTATAGAAAATATATTTGCTCAGAATGCACTGTAAGGAAAACAAATGAACAGAATCATTATTTAGAGGAACCTGAGGCAAATGGGAGATGTGCAAAATGTTTTCTGCATCGTAAAAAAACCCAAAACTGTCAGTAAGACACAAGCTTTGGGTGAAATGTATGCATATATTTTGTAAATAATTTTTAAATCATGTGGAATTTGCCATGATTATTTACGTGGATCATTTTGCTATTGCACCTCCCATCTTCCTGACCTGTAAATGCCAGACCCAGTCAGAGGAGAAGACCACCAAGGTCACTATCCTGTCTCTAGAAGCTATTAATAAAGTGCCAGGGAAGAGCAGAGAAATTATTGCTGTTCTCCCCAGACCATCCTAAGCAGTTCTTTCTTCTTTTCATGCATGAATTTCCCAGACTGGGAGTCCTTGGAATCCTCTCTCCTCCCTCTGACCTGGCTGGGTTAGGACCAGTGGCAGAGACACTGAAAATCGGGAGATAACAGAAATCTTCTATATTGTCCATTTTATTGCCAATGTTGTGTCCAAAGGGATATAACCTGAGCTGTTTTGTGATCCTGGCATCTATGAACTCACTCCAAAAGAAGTCACATGTCAAGATCTCCATGTAGGAATCCACCGAACTCCGTGAGCTACTAAAAAAAATCCATGTAGAAAAGTGCTTGGGAGAAGCCAACAGTACACAGGACATGGCAAGAGCAGAGGAGGAAAAGCCAGATAAAGTTGGGCGGCAGAAAAGAGACGAAAAGCCTTGAAGCTGAACTTGAAATCCTCCCAGGCCAAAGGAGGCCATTAGGATGATTGCAGCCTGCGTGCTGCAAAACACAAACGGCAGGAGCTCACCCAGTGATTCTCGCAGCAGAACTCGTGATTTTAATTCAAAAGTACAGCCTTTGGTAAAGTCAGTGAGCTCCAGAAAAGAAGCTGACTCACTGTACCTCTTAGGAACCTGCTCTGATGACTAATTGCTCTTATTGTTAAAAACGAGCCTCTAATTTGCAGCATTAACACCGACAACCTCAAATTCCAGGCACTTCATCTTGGTCTTTTATCTGCTGGAAGGATCCGTGGAAAAGAAAGAGAGGAAAAGAGACGCTAAGTCTTTGTATAAAACGTTTTTCATGTAAACTACAGACTGAGGGGAAAAATCCAGGAGCGGGGAGGAAACTGCAAATTTATGACATGGTGACCAAAGCAGGAATGTTTTTGGGAAATCACTGAAAGAGGAGGGGAGAGATTCAGATTAGCATCATTTGGATTTCATAAACTTTTTGATGTGGAATGGGAAGTCGAAAACAATCCTTACCTCGGGTTCCCCAGGGAACAGGGAAGAGATGGAAGGAGCAGAGCAGGGATGAAGATACTGAAATAAAGGAAAGTCTGGGCAGGAAGGTGGGGGCTTGAGAGAGCAGCAGCAAACCCAAGGGGAGATGGCCCTGGCAGAAGGACTCCGGTACAAAACTGGATGGATTAAGAGCTTTGGGCTCTTAAGAGAGGTAAGAGCTAAATCAAACATGGTAATTAATCAAAATGTATGGGCTGGGAAGCGAGTTGCAGGCATGGGCAAGGAGCCAGAAAAGAACGAGTTACATCATATGGAATCTTCTGTCTGGAATTTTATGCTTGTTGCTAACAGACTTAAATCCTGACATCTTAGCTTGAAAGCAGCAAATTTCAGTGCTTTTTTGCACAGCTGTAACAGAGAAATTTGACTCAGACAAATACAGCTTTTACAAAAATTAGCAAACAAGCCTAAATTTAAAAAGTAAAACTTAACCAAGACACTGTAAAGCAAGATTTTTCCTCCCTTCTAAGCAGTTTATTACTCAGCTGCATAAAAATACTTCTACTGTTGAAAGACAAATTGCTCACATGTTGTGATTTTTGCATGATGAATTCTGAAGTCACAAAGAGACTGTTAACAGCAGGAATTGTAACCGGTGTGTTGTGGCCAGGTGTGGGTTAAATCCACACAATTCGACAGGCTTGATTCCCCTCACAAGCATTTCTGTAGCCAGCTGTGACCATGTTCCTTCTAAAAATCCTTTAAGAGGCCCCAGCCTATAATTTTGGTGTCCTGTGGCATCAACAGCCAGCAAGATCCGAACTCCTCTGGTGGGAGTTGAAGTTCACACCCTGAGTCGCTGGAAGGTAATTTCCTTTAGCTTTGCAATAAACTCTCTGTCTTGACCTAAGACCTCCAACATTACAAGTGGTTAACAGCATCCATAAAAATAAAATGTTGGTGCAAAATATCTGAATTTGAGTAGATTTGCTAGAATTTTATTAATTTATAGAAGTTGAAGGTTATGCCATATGTCACTAGGAAGTAATTTTCTCTGAATGTGCAATAAGGTCTTAGATTTGATTTATGACCTAAATATTGCAAGATATTAATACATCTCCACACCAGATGGTAACGTACATGTGAGGAAATGTACCTTTTCTGTCCCAAAAAATGCAATTTTTTTCTTTCATTTACTAGGATAAACTCAATCCATAGCATTCATTAATTTTTGAACACTGGGTATTTACGTGGACTGTCCCCATCTCTGAGAGAGCTGTGTTATTCCTCTAAGAAATACATTCCAAGTGTTCCTAAAAACTGATTCAGACACTCTGTATGTGGCACCCATGTGGATATCCACCAGGGTTGGCCAGACCCAGCGTACTTCTAGGAACAAACAATATTTTTTGTACTCTTGGGATCCAATTTAGATGCTGTTGGGGATTGCAGCTGCAACCAAATAAAGGGGAATAATGTATTCAGGATCCAGTTACAGACACCAACAAACACATCAGGCAGGTTACAGGCTGCAACTGCAGGGCAAAAATACAGGAGAAGGCTCTACAGGTATTTTAAAATTTACCACTGTGCTTTTGTGGCATTCAAATGTATCCCAAACCTTGTTTTCTAGGAACAGGAGGGAATTCACTACTTCCTACTGTTTGCTCATAACTGCATTAAGTCCAGTGATTTCCTGGGGAGTTGTTAATATCTTATTTATACACTGGGTAAACAATGTGTACTTTTTCTACCTCCAGAATGAAAGCCATGCTCCAGAAATTCTCACATTCCTCAGCTATCAATGCATAAAATCCATCTCTGTGCCAGTTCCTTTCAGAATTACAAATACAGACTAAATAATAAGGGTTTGTTTCAAATAAGAATTTCCATACCTTTGGAAACTCCAGCCTTTCAAAAAGTAATTTTAAATCAGATGTTGCTCCAACAGTCACCTGACCCAAGGAAGGAGCACAGTGTGTGACGGGAATTGAAGTCCAGATGAGGAATGCAAACCCCAGGGCAGACCAGGGATGCAAGCATCGATGAACAACCATTTCCAGATCCTCATACAAAATCCATTTTAATGTTGTGTCCATAAAGAACATGGTAATTTTGATTTCACAGGTGGCAGCTTTCATTTTAAATTCACCTTTTGGCATTACCTCACCCTGACTGTGACTTCTGAGCATGAATGGCCAGTGTGGGCTGGGGCAATGCTCGCTGGACATTGTTCAGATACAGATTGCTGCATGTTTTGCTTCATGGTTTAGTGGTGCCCTGGACATGGAAAGGCTTTGAGAGCAGAGGGGCTACAGGGTGGCTTCTGGGAGAAGCTGCCAGAAGCTTGACCCATGCCCAGTGGAGCCAGTGCCAGTGGTTCCAGTACGAACCCACTGCTGGCCAAGGCTGAGCACATCAGGGGCAGTGGCAGCACCTCTGGGATAAACAGTTTAAAAAGGGGGAAAAGGTGCTCCAGGGTAGCAGTTGCTAAAGAGAGGGGTGAGAATATGTGAGAGCAACAACTCTGCAGACCCCAAGTTCCCGGAGGACTGTCTGCTGTGAGAGGGATCCCTGCAGCAGGAAAGAGTGAGGAGCCCTGAGAAAGAAGGAACAATGGAGACAACGTGTGATGAACTGACAGATTCCCCATTCCTGTCCCCCTGCACCACAGACAGGAAGAAAGAAAGAAAATCTGAGTGAAGTTAAGCCTGGAAAGAAGGGAGAAGTGGGGAGAAGGTGTTGAATATTTAGCTTTTATTTCTCATTTTCCCACTCTGATTTGATTGGTAATAAATTAAACTAATTTTCCCGAGTCAGGTCTGGCTCCCCTGTGACAGTAATTGCTGAGTGATCACTCCCCACCCCTTATCCAACTGACAAACCTTTCTTTATATTTTCTCTCCCTGTCCAGCTGAGGAGGGGAGTGATGGAGCAGCTTTGGTGGGTGCCCAGCATCCAGCCAGGATCCATCCCAACAAGGAGCCACACTCACATTCCCTTGGCAGCTTTTCCAGCTGCTGTCAGTAAGTCTGATGTTCACCTGCCCTCTGTCTGTTGCAGTTTCTCCCTGCATTCTCTCAGGGATCCTCCGAAAGGCCTCCAGGCTCTGGGAGCTCGGGAAATGTTTTACACGGATTAAGTTTTCAGCAAGAGCCCAGACCAAGGGCCTTAAATGCCGTGTGATTTCCTGCGGGGAAGCCAACGGACATGGGATCAGTGGGGGTCCCTCCAAATGACAGAGGAGGTGAGTTATTATCTCCCCTCCCCTCTGCTGCCAGCCCAGAGCTGTTATTTCAGGGCAGCGCACTCAGGGAGGAAGCAGAGCCTGGCTACCCAGCTTGGTTCCATCTCGGATGCAAGACACCAGGTGGCTGGAGTGACAGAGCTGTCACTCTGCAATGTTTGCTGTCTTGAATGAGAAATAACTATCTGAGAAAGCCTCTCTCTTGCAAAGGTCCAACTCAGAGCAGACAGAGGTCTGGGGAGAGGGGGTGTTTATACAGGTGGGCAGCTGAATTCGCTCCTAGTGTGGTTATGGTGTGGATAGAGGATTCAGCACCAGCCAGGGCTGGGAACCACAGGACAGGGTGATGCAGTCACTGCAGAGCTCAGGAACAGCATCAGCAGCCGTGAGTGACTGATGGCTGATCTGTCCTGAGCACGTGTGGTCAGAATGAACTCCCTCCTGGATATTGTTTCCTCCCTGCCTCAGCCTGGAGAGGGCTGCTCTTCTGGTGAAGAGACAGATGCTCCTTCCAGTCATACAACTAACAAAAATGCTCTCATTTTCAGGAACATGGGACGATGTGCTCCAGAATCCAAGGGTAATTTCTTACTATTTATACACTCTTGCCCCTGGCACATCCTCTGCTATCCATTTCTTGAGTTTACCTCTTGGGAAGCAGACTCAAGTAATTTCTGTAGTCCTTCTTACAAGCCACAAACTGTATTTCTACAAAAATTCACACAAATAGAAATCATAGAAATTATAAAAGCATTTTGGTTGGAAAAGATCTTCAAGATCATCAAGTCCAAGAGCAAGTGATGACCACAGGTGACAAGCTTGGACCAGGCCATGTATATGCTGGGTATTGCACACACAGAATGAAATTCAAACACTGTGTCCAAGCGCTCCCCATCCAGGTCTAAAGCCAGAAACGTGTAAGAGAGACAGGAATGGAGGGAAATAATGAAATTATTTGTGATTGCTGTGGGTTTTGCAAACATCACAATGGCGAGCTTGATTTGGGAAGTGTTTGGAAGGAGCAGGATGAGATAGGCTTGCAGATGTTACAGAGAGCACAAGGAACAGAACGGGATAAACACAACAATAACTTGTTTGAGGATGGAAGGAGTGGGCGAGGGAAGACTGGCACCAGGGGCCAACTGAAGGTGGGAACCAGCCTTTCCAGGCTGAATGGCAGATGAGGGTGAGGGTGGGTGAAGATGGACTGTGAAAGAAAGTGTGTGCAGCATATGTTTGAAGTGGCAGAGAAAGGGTGCCACCCGAGGGGGGGCTCTGCAGGGATGACACCCTGACAGCACTGGGCTGGGAAAGGGATCTCTGTGTCCTGGAAAGATGTGTGAGTGCAGCCAGGCTGCATTTATTCAGACCAGAGGGAAGCACTTCCCCTGGAGTGGTCATGAGATATGAAGTGAGAGGCTGGACAAAAATTCTGGCTGCAGGGCAGGAGCAGAGAGGTCACATCTACTCAGGAGTGTTATGATGGAAAAGGCTTCTCGAGGCACAGCCTGGCTGTGAGGCTTTGGGCTGTCACCAGGGCTGATGCCTAAGGCTGTGGGGCCAGTGGGGACACACACACTGCAGGAAGGCAGTGTGGTGAGAATTAAAATCTTCACCCCAGCCATTCAGAGATGGTTAGGCAGCCCCAAGGAGATGCCAGAGATTTCCTAGTGAAGTGACAGAAATGGAGACACTATTGTCATCCTGGAGAAACAATGTAGGTGGTGTTTATCCAGTGTAGGAATGGCAGCCTGATGCCTTCCTAGAGATTGCATGACACTGATTTGTCTTTGGATAATTGTTCATCTTGTGAGTGGTAAGTTACTGGCTGGCGAACACCCAGGAATTCTCAGGCTCCCTTTGGCATCCCCCATCCAAGCTGTGATCATTTTCATATTTCACATGTCTGGGCTTTCTCTCAGGAACATGGCACGTGCAGGGATTCCTCTGTGAGTGGCGGGTGCATCCAACACAGGGAAGCCACAACAGCTCTGCTCAGAGATGCAATTCTGCCCTGGTTCCCCATGAGCCGACCTGGACCTGGCTGTGGGGCTGGGTTTCACTCTGCAGGTGCTGAGTGAGAAGATGCTGTCATTGCACTGCTGGATGAACTGCACTTTTCATTTCTCTGCTTTACATTATTCCGTATTTGCTTATAATAGGAACAGATTTTTATTATTTTTATTATTTTATTTCCACATTATTTCCAGATGTTATTGCACTGTGGAGTAGAACATGTCTGCAAACACCAGAGCAGGGCATCCTGTTTGATTCCCCTTTTAGCCCTGGCTATGAACCCTGTGACAAAACCTTTCCTAAGCGACCAGTCCGTGCCTTCATTTTTATGTAGTGAGGGCCGCACAGCCTGGATTCTCAGCACCTGGATCTCTCAGTGTATCCTGATCAGATCCTTCCCATGTTTCTTAAAAACACCAACGGAGCAGATGGCAGCCAGAGTTTGTACCTCCCAGCCCACCTTCAGAGCCTCTGTCAAACAGCGAGCAGTAACTTAGAAGCAGCTCCTCTTGACAATGAAAGTCATATTTTTGCTTTGAAAACACGCTGTGCTTGGAGAAAAAGCTGCAGCAAAAACTCCGTGCCCATAATGTCTCTCCTTTGCATCTGCTTTGCCTCGGTGTCACCTGCTCTCCTGGGGAGCCTCCCTGTCACGCTGCTGCAGCCCCTGGCTTTGTGTTCCTGACAGCTTTCTCTTCTTCTTTGTGGGGCTAGGCCTCTCACACATCAGTGTCTTTTGATCTCACTCCTCTCAGCATTGTCAAAACAGCCCTGTCAAAACAGCCCTGTCACTGGAATCGGGAGAGAGGAGTCCTTCGCAGCGATAAAGCTCCTCTCACGTTGGAGAGCTTACATCTTATCCAGGCCACTCTTCCATATCTCCTGTCTTTCTTCTCTGTTTTTGCCAGAGTGATGAATGGTGACTTTACAGGGTGACTTTCCACAGGTGTACCGAGGGCCCTCTGGTATTAATGAGTCATAGCACAAATATTTCCTTATTTTCCCTAAATTTTATCACTGCAGTGCCTAACCACCTCATGAGACCAAGGCATGACAGGGAGGTGTGAGACTTAAGGCAGAGGGAAACTATGAAGTTTTTGTTAAGAGTCAGGAAGGTTGTCTGTGAAACTTGAACAATAGGTTTTATTGGTCCTGGACCCAGAAATATTAAAAGAACTTAACTAAAGTTTTTACTGAAAGTATCCTATTTTGATACAGCCAGAGTAATCAGGATGAGCCAAGGGTATAAACCTTCTTAAGCAGGGGACATGTAGAGAAAACGTAAAAGGAGGAAGATGAGTAAAGAACTTTTAAGCTCAGTGGTCAGGCTTTGGGAAGGAGAGATTTTTGGATTTAACCTCTTATCTGCAGTTTTCCTCTTCCACTGAGACTCAAGAGAGATAGGAGAACTAATTTCTTCTCTGTTTCCATTATAAGGAGCTCATTTTTCCAATGTAACCCCTGGAAAAGGTATCATCAATCACTGCTCTTTTAATCTGGGAGTTGTGACTTCCAAGAGTTTGATGAATAGGTCCAGAAGTTACTGTAGTTTGTGACCTTCCTTTCTGGACAGATGGCAGGAGAAATTCTGACTTTCTTATTCTTTATACCTCTTTGACTTTGATTAGGAGTCACGATGTAGAAAAGGTTTGGAAATACAGCTTGGCTGGATACTGGCATGGAGGAGGAGGGTGTTTGGAGGAAAACCGTAGCATTTGCAACCAAAATAGTAAAAAAAGAACTCCACAGGAGTATACTCTTTGGGTTTGTGTGGGTACTATCTATCCTACAAAAAGAAATCTCTAGGATCTATTTGTGGCTTAGAAGTATTTGATAGAAAAGTTATAAAACAATTATTTGAACCACTATATATGGAACTTTATACAAAATTCAGGTTGCCATCAGCAATAATTAACATATAATAATATAATAATGATTGTCATGATAACTATAACAAACATTTCTGTTTATTTAATATGATAATATTAACTGATGCTAAAAACCAGTGAGTGAGGTAAGGAGATTCCTTGACTGCAGAAATCCTGGAGGGCAAACCCAGTGAGGTGCTTTAAGTCTGTCAGAACCAACTGGAGCTGGAATGTTTGGATGTGGCTGCTTGACGAGGTGCTGATGGGACGAAGGTTGGATCCTGGAGGTCTTTTCCAACTCAAATAATTCTGTGACTCTTTCTGTTGCACTGTGGAGCTGCTCCTTCTGCCGTGCCAACACCTGGGACACAGAAGGGACAACCAGGAGCACCAACTTGGATGCTGTTGTTGTAACATCAGTGGGTTTGAGAGCTACGGCTGCTTGATTTTATGGGTAATAGGACTAATTAGGAAGGGTAAAAATTTCCAGCATCCCAGGCTCCAGACTTGGCGTCTTTGATGGCAGAAGATGCGTCTGCCCTGTGATGGCTGTGGAGTGTGAGTGGTATTCTTCTGTAATTCTTCAGGCTGGGACCAATCATCCCGGCTAAATCGGTGCCTCTTTGATCAGAACAGCTCCTGTCCCGCATGGCTGGAGGTATAAAATCACCCACCCTCCTGCTCCAAGAACAGCAGGCGCTCATAAATCAGCCTGGCAGACCATAAATTCATTTACCCAACACAGACACAGTCAAAAGCAGCTCAGTGGGGTTTTAAAGGCCTTTGTGCAGTGCAGAAATAAACAGCGGTTGGAGGAGGAGGAGAGAAGGAAAAAGTGGCATCTTGATCCTCTGCTGATGGAGGTGGTGCTGCTCTGAGGTGGCCTCTCTTGGCTCCAGGGTGCTTTGGGAGTCTGGGGCTGGATCTCCCAAAGCTCTTTACAAGCCTCTCACTCACTGCTAAAGCAGAGATGGGGGCATAGCAGGGACTTTTGGGTATCTTGGCAAAAACCTTAAAACATCTGGAAGATTTCTGCTTGGCATGGCTGACACCAACTGTCCTGCCTGTGCCTGCTGGTGCCCAGCAAGAGCAAAATAGGAAATAAACTCACAGCTGAGCCCTGGTCAGCCAGGGGGCTTTAGGGTGTCCTCAGTGGGGAAGTCTCAGGCTGAGCAGCGGAGACTCTCCCTGGCCATGATTCTAGGCAATGCCACATCTTTCCACCTGGATTTAGGCCATCAGACATCCAGCCTCAAGTCTGAGCTCAATCTATAAAAAGTCACGTAAAGAGCCTACCTGCAGTCATGCAAATCACAGCAAACAAAACCCTTCAGGTGCATCAGAACGAACCTGAGACACAGAGTTTCCATGGCTATTTCATCTTCTCTGCTCTCTGATTTAACTTGGTTTGAGATATATATATATATATAAAATATATATATTTAAACAATATCACAGCAGCTGTACCAGTTGCTTCTAATAGAACATCTCTGCTGGAATAATGCAGTGTCTGAGAGATTGGGTGTAATATGGTTAAATGCTTT
This sequence comes from Oriolus oriolus, assembly GCA_013400235.1. Taxonomy (NCBI): domain Eukaryota; kingdom Metazoa; phylum Chordata; class Aves; order Passeriformes; family Corvidae; genus Oriolus; species Oriolus oriolus. Next base: position 1,056,497 of record VXBT01007528.1, read on the forward strand.
TACAATCCCCCATTAAAGTAAGTGGATGGAAATTCATAAAATATTGATGGCATTTGAAAAGTGTTCATTCACAGAGCCATCCAGAACACAGAGCAGGCCCAGAGCAGGCAGTGCTGAGACAGATGTTGATACCAGGAAGTTTCTCTTGCTTGGAAGAGAGGACAGACTTAGGTTAAATTGCACTGCTGAAAAGTTAGAGTGTTTGAGATCAAACCCTGCACCGCAGTTTGTTTTAATCCAGTTACTAAACCAAGCAGGGCTCTGCTTTCCTGCTGAGTATGACAGAAATAACAATCCCAAGCTGGCAAGGATACTCCATTTCTGCTGCTCCACAAGCCCGGGGGCACTAATGAGACCTTGGAGTGGGGAAAAGAGCTATGATTTAAATCTAAGCGATGAGAGAGGGGTTGGTTGCCTTTGAGTCAGCGCCGAGATGACCTGATCCTCTCTCCAAAGGCATCTGGCTGCACGGCTTCCTGTCTGTGGGGAAGCAAAGAGCAGAGCTGGCTGTGTCCCACTCTACAGCAATTACAGCCCAGTCCCCCGGGTATTGAAATCAGCTGGCGCTCCTCCAAAAGCTGGGAGGTTAAAAGAAAAGAGGGGTGGGGAAATGCCTCTCTGGAGTTGTTTTCCACCTGAGCAAATGTCTGGCTTCTCGCGTGGAGTCTGTGCCTGTAGCCAGAGGCTGCTCCGTGCAACACCTGGGGAGAGGCCAAAGGGCCTGCAAAGCTGAAGGACTGAAAATCACTGCAGGATTAGAAGAGGCGGCTGTGAGAGGGACACAGAGGGACTGGGATGGACTGCCTGAGCAAAATTAATTCAAGACCTGGTGTTAATCCAGCATCTTCAGGCTGAGAGCAGCTTTGAACTCTTTGACAGAGGTGGGGGACGAGGTTTTGGCAGAAGTAATCTACAGCTGCAGAGGAATAATCACCTCGGGAAGTGATGGGAGGGAGAAAATCTGTGGGTGAGGAGGGTGAGCAAGACTTGGGAATGGCCAGTGCAGCACCCTTGTGTGGCTGTGTCTGAGGTGTCACACAGAAGGGATTTCTGTACATCACACACAGAGAATAGTCCCAGGCTCATCTCTGCCACTGGGCCTTAGAGCAATTCCTTTGGAGGGGAGCATGTAGGAGCAATTGGTACCTGTGGATCCCAGGGACCATTAGCTCAGGGTTGAATTCCTGCAGTAAATATCCCAGCTGTTTCCAGAACGAGTTTGGGAACAACCCAAGACCAAATGTTCTCTGTCCTCCTGTGCCAGTCTGTTTTCAGCAGTCATCATCCTGACACCTCCTGCAGGTACTGGAAAGCTCCTGGCAGTTCCTGTTCATTAGAGATCCCAATTCCTGCTCACACCAGTTTTACCTCCGTGTCACTCAATTGACTGGAGAGCACAAGAGACGAAGACCTGGGTTCCTATTTCTCATTTTGCAAGAGCAGCTAAATTAACCCTGGGGTCAAAGCCAAATGCCAGCCTCTCTGAACTCCTCCAGGATTCAGTGGCTGTGCAGCAGCACTGCTGGAAAAGTGCCCAAGCTTGCTTTAAACTAGCTGTACTTTGCTCAGAGTGGGCAAATTTATTCTACTTTTTTCTTTTCTTAGTTCTCATCGACCTCCAAACTGCTGTTATCTAACTCTATAAAGCTTGTTTCCCCTATATACAGACCTGCACTATAGACATGCTCCCAGCTCGATACTGTGGTTAGGACTTTACTCGCTGTAAACTGGGAATAATTTCACCCAGGATGAGTTTGCCCATGTTTCATTGGAAAAGCAGTCTTTCACTTCCCAGCCTGCACTCAGCCATGGTGTTGCTATTCTGGTTACACAATTACGGTATCTCATCCCAGAAACTGCTGCACATCAGAATTGGATCTCTCACTAGTGAGTAAATTAGAGTAAAACAGAGCTTTGGGATCCATTAGGAAGAAAGTGTCAATCTAAGGTTATTTTTTGCTTAGGTTTGCTTTCAATTTTCTTCACCTTGTTTTATCCTCCAGAATGGCAGCAGGTTGTGTATGTTTATTAAATGCACTAAATATTCCCTTATAAATATGTATTCATTTAGTTTGCTTTAATAAATATACATCTGCAAAGACATATTTATACATACATTTATAAATATTAGTATGAATACACATCTATTTATACAGTAGTGTACAAACTAAATACAGCTATTAAAGGAAATAAATATAATTCAAAGCTTGCTATTTTCCAGCATATTGGCAGCTGATCTGTCTCTCTCTTCCTAGCCCTGAAATGTTATCCAGACTTGCCTGTGAGTCGACCCTCACATGCTGCGCTTTGGGGAGTTTCTCTCACGCTGTACAACAGTGTTTCTGTCTGAGAAGGAGCAGGGAAGTTGGGCTTCTGATTTATTGCTGATGAGGAGCAACAAATTTCCTTTAGGGGAAGCACAGGGATGTAGATCATAGATGTGGTAACTCTGGATCAATATTTTTTCCTTTTCCCTTACATAGGGTATAAGTAGCTGCTGATCCACTCTCACCAGAGCAAGCAGAGTGAATCATCTCTCAGTGTTATCTTCTTCATGTCTGTGCTACTACAGAGAGACAAGTCCAAGAAACCCAAAGATTATTTTTTTTTCTAACCTTTACAGTGATTTTTTCTTTAGGCCCAGTAAATTCTTAGCAGATCTGACCTGTTCTCCATAAGGAAAGCACCCCTGTGGCTCGTGTAGCTGCTTCTTCCACTTTGTGTGTGAAGGACAGCATTACAATCCTTCTGTCATCTCCTCTTCAAAGATGAAGATGAAAGAGCCCGTTCCCAGCAGCTGAAAGAGGTGCTGTAGTTAAAACCTCAGCCTGTGAACTCAGGAGGGATGGGAATCCCCTGCAGGCTTCCCCAAAAAGACACACTCCCCAAATGTCCTTGCTGTGGAATAGCGAGTCCTCGGTGCCCCAGGCTGAGCAATGGACTCTGCAATGATACATTATATTCATAGAATTCATACTATTTAATTCAAGACTATTTTTCATTGCCTTTGTCTTCAGGATTACTCGACCGCTAAGGGATTAGATGAGTGATAACAGAGATAGCAGAGAAAACATACCAGGAACCTTTCATTTGGAATATCTGTGATTGTGCTTTTCAGATCCTGAACATGTCCTGTCCAAGGATTTAAGGCCTCTCACAATTGCTCATTACCCTGGTAAAGATGTGCTGTGTCATGATCATCACAATCCTCTTGCTTGGCTCAAATCACCTCTTAAACCCGTTCCTGAGCCTGGAATTAGAACCTGCAGCACAGACTCCTCTTGCTCCCTGTCACCTGTATCTCCTGATCCACAGCCCATGTTCTCCTCTTGCCTGCCCTGTAATGCAATAAATGAGGCACACTCAGGGAAATTTGCCCTGGCACTGGGGTGAACCTGCTCAGGGACAGTGCTGACCCGGTGCGTGTCACCAGGGCAGATCTACCTGGCCAGGATGGGTCGTTCTGCTCTCTAAGGTAATGAATGCTGCCTTTGAGTGCCAATACACACTCAGAAAATGCAGAATAACCTCTCTTTTTTTCCTCTTTCCCCTCCTTTTCTCACTTGCAGATGCTGGCTGCACAGCTGGTAAAACAGATAGGTCTTTCTAACCCTTTCATGCATGTTCAGTGAGTCCAGGTAGGTTCATAAATATGGTAATGGTTCCCAGAGCATGTCCGGACTGGAAATAAGAGATAACTGCAGAAACAGCTCCACTGCAGGTGGGACTAAATCCACACTCCAGGTCAAATTAACAACCTCCTGCTCCCACTATTAGCATGAGGAGAGCTCTTGTGCTCACCTGTTTGCTGATTACAGCCATGAAGCTGCGAGCAAGCAGTTCTTGTTTAGCTTATTATCAGAAGGCCCAAGCTCAAGAGAGAACACATTGATTTATACAATGGGGGATCCTGCCTGGTACTTCAATGCAGTTGTCCTGCTGAGAAAATTACAGATAAACTCTTCATTTATTGTCCCTTTAAGGGAGAGCGGAAGAAAAGGAGAAAGGGAAAAAAATAAACCCCAAACTCAACAACTTCTGATAAGTGTTCACGAAAAGGTTACTTTTTACCAGTCTGTTTCCAAAGGCTGATTCCTTGGGGTCACTCCATCAAGGGCTGGACATGAGGAGCATTTGTTACGGTCTGTAGCATGACAGTGACCTAGTGTCATGTCAGGTCAGTGGGACACCATCCCGTGGGCTTCTGGTGGCAAAGATGTGGCTGTGTCTGCCCAAAACCATATCCAGGGATTTCCAGGACTCTCTGGGAAAATCACCACCTTTCCTACATCACAGGATAACCAGCAGTGCGTGATGGTTTAGCCAAAGGGGGAAGTAAAGAGGATCACTGTGTATTCTGGGATGGGTTAGGGCAGTTTAGATGAGGCAGGAATAAAAAAAACAAAGCAGTGAAGGAGTGGCAAGAGGAAGGAGATGGATCTCAGCTTCACCAGCCATGCCTTTGACAAATGTTTGACATCCAGCCTTAGCTTAAAAAGTTAGTATTGCCCAGACCCCAGAAGTAAAATGAAGCAGTACATCCAAACTGCCAGGAGTCTGCATTGAGCACACTCTGCTCTTGGGATGTGCTGGGATTTGGGCAAGACTGACAACAAAATCTGGGGAAAGGAGCCACTGATTCCCTTGTAGCTTCCGGAAGCAGTGAAGCTTGTTAAGCAGTAATGGATGTAGAAGGTGAGGGGATGCCACACTGTGAGGGAAGAGGTGTTTGAACACTCCAGCGGAACAATAACCCCGCTTCCATGAGCTGTATTCAACATCACGATGAGAGCCCCACATTTAAAATGAATGGCTGCCATGGATTAACCAGTAGGTTCAAGGTGAAGTCACCTCTCTCTCACATGACAGTCAAATGTATTTTTAGTCTGCCTCTTCCTTTTTCTCTCTAATCTGGCCACGTCCCTTCCTTTTTTAAACACAGTTTGTTTCTTTCCCATTTGAAGGGGAGCTGAGCTCTTCAAGCGTCATGCTGAAGGCACTTTGCTGTGTTTCAATATTCTTTCTACAATAAGGTGACCAAAATATGTACACAGACCCTGTTCTGACAACAGAGCAAAAGTTTCTGCATCTGTGCACCTGCTCAAAAATCCAGAGCTGCTCTCCTGGCTGGTCCCAAGACCTGGGGATTCCAGCTATTCAGAAGACTCTCCATCTTTCCAAATTTGCATATCCTGGCATGATACCTTCCAGGAATTTTAATTCTGTTGCTGTGGCAAAAGCACACAAGCAATGTTCTCGAGATCCTCCCTACATATGTATTTATCAAGGGGTGAAAAAAAGAAGATGGAAAAAATACAGCAGAGGCTAAAAGAGCTAATAATTTCCTGAGATTTTCCTTGATAACACAGATGTACAGTACAGACCTTCTGAAGCTTTTAGATTTATTTCCTAAGGCTGCAAAAAGTAGCTGGAAGCCCTACTCCATTCAATAGTGTTCTAACCTCCCCTTTGGTTTTGACAGTGATGGATTTTACCTTCTGCACTTAAAAAATCTTGCCCCAGACATGTTCTCCCTGAACAGCCAAGAGAAAAATCAGCCTGTCTGTCCCCAGTTCTTGCTTTGGGGGACCCCAGCCCAGCCCCAGCCACTGCTCCTCACCCTCATGCAGCTCTGGCCTAAGAAGGAGCAAGAATCAAGGAGAGAAGATGCAGAAAATATTTAGGAATAGGTGATCCATGAGGAAGCTTGTGCCAGGTGTATGAATCAAAACCATGGCCCCAGGGCTCAAGGAGCATTTGGAGAATGATCTCAGGCACAGGGTGGGACACTTGAGGCTGTCCTGTGCAGGGCCAGGAGCTGGGTTTTGATGACCCTTGAGGGTCATTCCCAGCTCAGGATATTCTATGAAAATTGGAAAAGCCAAGGACACTGCACTGCTTCATCCAAGCTGCTTTTGTAGGAACAAAGAGGGAATTGCCATGAAGGCTTGGCAGAGCAGCCCTGGCTGACACGCCTGCCATCCCCCTTCAGGTGGGCTGGGTACCCCCAGTTCTGGCTGAACACAGCCTTTCCTCTGCATTTCCCTTCCTGAGGGTGATTTTTATTCCTATTCAGCTTCTTTCCACCTCGTACCCTGCTGCAACTGTTTGCTTAATGCTGCATCTGAAGGAAAAGCATCAATTACTGACCCACTCACCTCACCTCCTGCAGCCCCTCTGGCTCTGTACCTGCCCCAGCCCTCCAGCTGTGCCACAAGTTAATTAGGTGACAGCACAGCCATGCCTCAGGGCATTAGGAAGGGCATTATCACTGTGTTTTAACCCCATCCATATTTCTCTTGATACATCTGTTTCCTTCTCTCATTTCTTTCCTTGTGCTCCTTCCCTTGACATCATAATTCTAGGGCTCCACTGGATCAGTTTTTAGGAGGTTTTTCTTCTCCTCTGCAGATACTTATTGCTTTGTCACAGCCTGTTTTGCTTCAGAAATGTTTCTCCCACTTCTATCACACTTTTTTTTCTTTCAAAAGATATAACTGCCAAAATGAAATCAAATTTGATGTAATTTCTATTTAAAAGACTGATTACAGGGGAAGGAGGAGGTTAAATGTCAATGAATGCATAGCTCCAGCTTTTATGAAAAGAATTTCAACTAATTGTTTCATATTATGCATAATTTTTCTGTATAAAAATTATTAGCCCCCGGAATGCTCAAAAATTTCTTTGACATATGTGACAATGAGTAAGAAACAACAAAAAGAAAATACTTTTAGTTTAGAAATGGGATGTGAGGACACCATCAGTGGCCCCATGATTGTTCCCTATTTCCTAGGCTTGACAGGATCAGGAAAAGGGCAAAATTCCCCAAAGAATTGGGGCAGAACCTCCTGGATGAGGTAGAGGAGGCAGCAGTCCTGCCTGCATCCCCTTAGAGCAGCTGAGGAGCCACAGCCCCAGTTTGGATGATGTGACCCAAATCAGTGGGAAGGCTGGGAATTCGGAAAGTTTGCTGTCTGTGTTTGCAGCATCTCTCACCACCACCTCTGCTGTTGCCTGGGGACCTCACCAAAACCTCTGCTCCCCCCTTGACCCCTGTGTGTCTGAAACACTTCTCCTCATTTGGCTTCCCCTCCACTGCCACCACCTCTGGCTTTTTCTTCCCCCCCTTGCTCTGTTTCATGCTGCGCATTGCACAAGCCTCCTTATCTGCTTGGTTGGTAATATCAGTTCATGCTTCCCTGTTCCGCTCATCCATAGGGAAAAAATGTGGTGGAAATCATTAGCCGTGGAAATCATGAAGTTTGGCCTGTCAAGGTGTGTGCTGGGGAGGAAATAGCAATTTTTCTCTGCCCAGTGAAGAGCCACCTTGAAAAAGGGTGAACCAACCATCAGCTGGCTCCGAGCTCCAGACTCTCTAACTCAAAATGTCCTTGATGTTGCAATAACAAGAATTAAGCCCATCTAGGATGCTGCCAGGCCTTTCTTCCTCTCCATTTTAAACAGGGAGCAGGGAGGAGCAAAAACTATTCCAGCTTCTCAAAAGCAACAACCAAAGTCTGAGCCTAAAAATGCACAAAGGTTTGGCATTTAAATATCACAGCTGTAGCCTTCTTAGAAATACCAGAGATACGTAATGAATTATAGATTGGGCTGAGCTGCAAAATTCCATCCCCCTGCTTGTCCTTTAGTGAAGTTCTGTTCTGACCCAGGGGTTTGGTTCAGGTCCATCTCTAATTCTTAGTTCATTCTCTGTGTGATCCCTGACTTTTGCTGCCCTCCCCCAGGTTTAACTCTGAATGTTAATGAGCTGGGAGGCATTGCCAAGCAAAGGGAGGTGATGCCAGGGCTTGAACATTTAGCACTGGAGCTCAGGGTGGGGTTACAGTTCCCAAAGCTTGGGATGACAGGTTTTGCTCCTTTTTTTTTTTTTTTTTTTTTTGTGTGTGTCTCTCTCCTGCTCCTGTAAAAGCCTTGTCAACACTCCCTAACACATGAGTTTAAAATTTTAAGGTGTCCCTGGTCAGTGTTCATCAATGTTGAAACTAAAGATGCCAAGAGAAACAGGGAAGATTTCCATTTCCAGCAGTCTCAATACCAAACTCCCATTTTTTTTACTCCATCACTATGGACCAGTTACTTTATTTGTTATTTGTTTTGCAGACATCAGGACCTCATGATGTTTCCCACATCTCAGTATCTTGTCTATGTTTTTTTCCTCAGAAGTATCCCAGTGGTCACAGGATGGAAGAGCTGGGATGGGAAGGGACATCTTTTCCAACCCCCTCCTTGTCTGAATTCAGCCTTTTGGCCCTGCTAAATCTCATAAAGCCTTGCTGGGGCTGGGGTGAGGAAAGAAAGGTGAGCAGCAGCTCCTGGGGTTTGGGATTTATGGCAGGGAAAGGGTGTTCAACATTCACGGCAGCAGAACTGAGGGGTAAGGTATGGGAAAATAAATTGTTGGTGGCCCCTGAGAAGGCCACTGCTGATGTCAGTAATGAACACCCAGCCACACGTGGTGTCTTGTCTGCATTGGCGCCTTCTGTGGGCAACCTCATCCTGAGCAGCACTCCTGAACTGTTTCTTCAGCAGGATCCAAACATTTCCAAAGAGTTGCCGTGGCCCTGGCCTGGAGCCCCCAGCCCTGCAGTGAGGAGAGGCACAGTCAGAGCTAGAGCCATCACACTGTGCTCCCTCAGACCTGCCGAGACTCACTCCTAACTGAGGTTTCATGGCTTCGTCCTTTTTGCATTTCCACTTCCCATTCAGCCTCCTCAGCCCTTTTATTAAGGTTTATTTTTACCTCAGTGCAAGAGGTTGGGAGCGCATGGCTCCGGCTTTGGCTGCTTGGCATTTTGTGAAGATCGCGTCATGTGGCACTTCAAACCTCACCAAAAATAACTCCCTGTGCTCGGGAGCCGCCTTCCTACCTGCAGAGACCACTGCCTCCCAACCCTTTTGGGTTAGTTTTGGGGGGATTGGTGGGAATGATGGGGTGGGGGAAGAGCAGCTGTGTTTGAAGCCCAAGGGGCGGGGAAAGGCTGTGACGTGTTTCTGCTGTTTCGTGTAGATAATCCTTGTGGCCTCCTCTCTTCCTCTTTGCCGTGGAAAGGGGGAATCAAATTAAGGCAACATCTCTGAGCACCGAGCAGGCCTGGGGTTTGAAAAGAAAGCGTCTGGGAAGTGCTGGAGGCAAGAAGGGATTTGTTTTAGCAATGAGCAGTCACTGGAGGGTATTAGGAGTGCCCTAGGGAAAATCAAATGGATTTACTCCAGCACACTGCTGAGTGAGGGCCCCCACTGAGCCNCCAAGGGGTGGGGAAAGGCTGTGACGTGTTTCTGCTGTTTCGTGTAGATAATCCTTGTGGCCTCCTCTCTTCCTCTTTGCCGTGGAAAGGGGGAATCAAATTAAGGCAACATCTCTGAGCACCGAGCAGGCCTGGGGTTTGAAAAGAAAGCGTCTGGGAAGTGCTGGAGGCAAGAAGGGATTTGTTTTAGCAATGAGCAGTCACTGGAGGGTATTAGGAGTGCCCTAGGGAAAATCAAATGGATTTACTCCAGCACACTGCTGAGTGAGGGCCCCCACTGAGCCCAGTGGGAGCTCCTCGTGCCCTCAGCAGGAGGGATGGGACCTGATGGCTCTCAGCTTTGTCACAGGAGCTATTCCTTCCCAAAAGGAGCAGGAGCAGAAAACACGAAGCCGTAAGGTTCCTCTGGTGCCTGTGGGATGATGCCTTGCCCCAGCCATTCCCCACTTGCCTCCTGTCCTCCTCCAGCACAGATTTGGTGGCAGTGGCTCTCCCTGGCCTCTGCATGGGGACACAGAGCGGGAATCAGCCATTCCACAAAAATCCATGGGGAAGAAATTCCTCCATTGCTCCTGCTAATCCCCAGCCATCCAGAATCACAAGGGGACCTGGCTGCTCCTTGAGAGCCCTTCTGAGAACCAGCAGTGCTGTACCACAGTCTGCTGAAAAAAATGTTAGTTTTCACCCCAAACCAAGATGTCCAGGATAACAAAACCAAACACAGCTGAAATGAATCCATTTGGAATGTGTTCGTTTCAAAGCCTCTTCTCCTGGATCTCGATTTTCCTTTCAGAGAAAATTAATGACATCTCAAACCTGGTTTTTCTCCTGTGAACATCAAAATAAACACGGACAGCCTTTTTTTCTGCAATGAAACACAATTTTCTCTTTTTGTATTTTGGATTCATTTTTATTTATTTTTTGAACTGGAAAAACTACAGTAAAGTCTTTCCTATATTTTAAGAGTTCTTTGCCTTGCAATCAGATGTGGGGAGGAAAAGGTTATTAAATCTGAAAATTCCCACTAAGCCACATTGAACTTAGTAGCAGGAGGCATCCAAATTCCACCCTTTTGGTTATTCAAAATCCATATTGCTGACCCTGTGCCCTCCACTTCCTGATCCCATCCTGCTGGATTAACACCTGTGCCAGTTTCTTGGAGATCAGTGAAGAGAACAGCACAAGTGACAGAGCTGGAGGTAGTCCTGCTCTAAATAGATAGCTGGGGGATTCATTTTCTATATTAAAGTATTGATTTTTCATAAACTAAGAGCACAAAAGGCCATAGAAAACAATCAGTCCCAGTCCAGGAAGCTGAAAAATTAGACAGCACTCTAAGCCCTTGTGATTGTGCTTGGTGCCGGGGCTTTCAGTTAAAAAAAGCCTTATTTATGGGCTTCAAAAATATCAGAGGTGTGGTTCTAACACTGGAAGTTCGTTTACTCTCAAAGGGGAGGCTGTGAGTCTCCCATTCAGGCAGGAAACATCAGCGGAATCAGACTCATGGAATTTCTTGTCTGATCTGCTTGTGACTATGCTGAATAGATCCTCAACACAGCCTTTCATTTCAAAATTTCAGCTGTTGCATTCTCATCCTGTGATGGGAAATGAGATGTGCAAAAAGAGGCACAACAGCACTATTTCTTTCCCTTTGCTTTCTGTCTGCCTCTCCATAGAAATTCTAACTTCAATCAGGAGCTAGAGAAGTTCAAGCCTGAATTAAAGTGTCACCTGGTTTCCAGTGAAAGTGATGAATCACTGGAAAATCGTTTTCAGGGAATGTGGTTAGATTCCATATCCTGATACCAGTGTTAAAGGCTGCATGTCCCTGCTTAAACCATAACTCAATTGAGGTTCATGCAGAAATCAGTAACTGGAAGAAATCTATGGCCCTGGTTATACAAAACAGCAGAGCCATAAATCACAGTTGTCTCATGCCTGCAATTTATGAAGCCATTACATTCAGAATTTGTTAGATTTCAAGTTTTGGTTCCAGTTCATTTTTATTTCAGCAGAAGAGAAGACAACGGTAAGGATTCTGGAATTGTGCTCAAATGTAAGTGAAGACACTGTCAGACTGGGATGGAAATCATATCTGGACCTGGACTTTGGTGCTCCCTAGCCGTGTCACCAGCATGGAGCTGGAACCTGGATCCATTTCTGGGAGGCATTTGTGTAGGAATCTTGGATATGCTGGGAAGAGCTCTGTCACACACACGTGTGCACCTGAGGGCCCTGAGAAGGCAACCAGTGCCCAGCCATGCCCAGACTGACCTGAACAATTCACACAAGAAACCTGAGGTGCTCCAGGTACATCAGGCTCCCTGTGCCAGGGCCATGTCTGGTTTATCCACACAAGCACAGCACCTATTTGTCCAGGACTGCTGGATATTTGGTATCCCCATTAAAACCTATTTATTTTTGCTTATCTATGGATACAACTTCCCAGTAGGGAGGAAAAAAAGAGACATTTTAGTGAAGTTAAGATGCTTGTCAGCATAATGCTGTGCACCACACACAAGGGTTGCTTTCTTGGGGCAGGGGACAAACCTTGGGTGGGAGATAGCTGAGCTGAAATCCTGTGTTTATCTAATTTGTATGGAAGCTGTTTGGGTTTTTTGGGAGCACAGACCAGAGAAATAGTTCAGGTGGCAGAAGCAGTGATCCTGGTGAACTTTCACTCTTGAGCCTTCTGGCTGTGTCTTTTCCTATTAGATGTGATTTTAAATAAACATGAAGGGACCAGACAGGCCACAGATGCAGGTTTCTAAGCAACACAGCTAAATCCACATCTGTGTTTAGAGGTGCAGACAGGACATCTCAGGACAGTTTTGAGTAAGTTGGGGTTTTTTTAGTTCATCTTCCTTTCAGAGACACAAAGTACAGACCATCAGAAAGAAAAATAATAAATAAACAGCCTACGTTCCTGGGAACTGATGGTTATAGGGAACTGTAAGATGAGGGCCAGCAGGAAAGGTCTCCTCATTTTGAGGCCTGATGTGATGTGGCTGCTGATCTGTCATGTCCCATCACATCTGGACATTCTGGCAGCTGTCATGTATTGCCCAGGCCAGAAAGTCCCAGTGAGGAGGGTGATAAAAGGCAGAGAAAGTGAATATCTTGTTGTCGTGCACAAGACTAAGATGGGTAGGGAGAAAAAGCAGGGCAGTCCCAATCTGGCAGAGCCTCAAGGCAGAGGGTAGAAACTAGTGCAGAAACCCTCACACAGTGCAAAGGCACCCTTTTTTTTTGTGTTTGCTTCTCCCATGTTCAGCGCGACGTTTTCTTGGTCTGGAGTGCTGGGAGATTTAACTCTGTGCAGATGGGAGGAAACGATTTTCAAACTGCCTGTTTGTAAGCCAGCTCCAAAATGACAGCACTGCCACTGCTGCTTTTGTTCTAAACACCCAATTAAGCTGGCTGTTTACACCTTCTTGCCAGATTCCTGTCTCCCAGCCCAAAAGGGCTGAGCAGCTAATGAGGCACAGCGCAGGGAGTGACAGCGAAGGTGGGAAGGCTCTGAGAAATTGCAGACTCAGCCCGGTCCCGTGGCAAAGCAGAGGGAGGCTGTGCCAGGCTGGGATCCTTCCCAGCCTCCTGGGGAAAGAAGGGCACACCCGGGTGGTGCCAGTGCCACCAAACAGGCTCTGGGCAAAACCAAGCCCAGACTCCTTCTCCAGGAGACTGAAATAGGAGCAGCTATCCCTGCACCCTTCCTGGCCCATGGTGCAGCCAGTTCCCTGCTATGGCACATTCTCACTGCAGGATGAAGTTTATGATTTATTTCATGTGCAGGAAGAGTAAGGAGAAAAAATAAGAAGAAGCTGAGAGATGATGGCATCAAGGTGAAGGTGGTCACCAGAGTGCTGCGGGATGGAATGAGCGACATTTGGAGCAGATTAAATAAAGGTTCTCACAGTAGCTTCTGTAAATCTGTGACCTCGAGCTCTCTGAGGGTCTGTATTTTCCCAGGAAAAGATGCAGGTCAGCAAGCAAGGGAGGAGGGGAAATCAGTGGCAGATTTCCTTAATGTGTTTCAGATTTTATTTTTTTTCTGCTGAGAGGAACAGAGTTTGAAAGAGGGAAATTTAGGCGAGATATATGGAAGAAATTCTTTACTGTGAGGATGGTGAGGCCCTGGCACAGGTTGCCCAGAGAAGCTGTGGCTGCCCCATTCCTGGAAGTGTCCAAAGCCAGGTTGGATGGGACTTGGAGCAAGCTGGGATTGTGGAATGTGTCCCTGCCTAGGGGGGTGGAACTGGATGATCTTTAAAGTCCCTTCCAATCCAAACTATTCCATGATTTTATGACCCATGATGAGTTGTCCTATGTCCTGATGACTGTGGTGACCACATGAGAAAAATCTGCGCTCACCAAGCCCTGGACAAAGATTCCTGAGGGAGGCCAGAAATAACATATTCCAAATCTGCCAATTTCTGAAGCAGGAAACCCAGCTTTCCTCCTTTGTTGGGGGTGCTAAGTCTTTCTTCCCCTATTGTTTAGAGCAGGACAACCTATATTCTGATGGTACTGACTTAAAGTACTGCCACTTGCCCCATAGCAGAGAATGTGGGGTGCTCAGATGTTTGTTTGTTACTTTTCTTGGCGTCCAGCGGATAAGGGAAAATTTACGTTCACCTTTTTATAAGCTCCTGGTAAAGGCAGAGCCTTGTGTTATGAGCTGCAATGCCCACTGGCCTTGTGATTTATTGGAAATGAATGTCACTGTTGCATCCCTTTCTTGAGGCGTTGGTTCAAACTTAAATGTGATGATCTGAGAAGTGTTCGCTTCTCTTTTAGAGAGAGCTGGAGCTCTGCAAACAGGCTGACAACATCCCCAAAGGGAAAATCCAGCTCAGCAAACTTTCAGATGAGCCCTTAGAAGGTACAGCCTGTGTGTGTGTGGAGAGGACCTCTGACGTTCCCTCACCTGAGGCTACGTGAGGCTGATCAGGTTTGACTGTGTGCAATAACGCACTGCAGGCGTTATTGATCACCCTGATGATTGATGGGCTGGCCCCTGTCAGGGCCTCATCTTTGATATAATTGCAATGCTCTGCCAAGGCCAAGCTTGCTGTCCCCAGAAGTGCTAACTATATTTAATACATACATGTGTCTGTATTTATAAAATTCCTTTCTCAAAAGAGATTAAATTATATCCAAAGGTTCTGCATGCCTCTCCTGGACTGAGGGGAAGTGAAGATCCATAAATCAGTGGATTGACAGAGATGAGAACCTGAAAGGTTGGGCGGTATGTGCTGAATCCACTCCTGTTTGACACGTTCCCTCTGGGGCTGAGTGGCGGGAGTGACATTGGGTTTGCCCTGCACAGATCCTCGTGGTTTGGAATGTGGGGACCAAACAAGTCCCCAGCAGCAGGGAATGTGACCCTCCTCTGAGCAACTCAGCACAATGTTTATCCTTGCAAGGCTGGCAGTATGTATATAAATATATAGATATTATAGCTGAAGTGGCACCAGATGGATAATTGCAGCCCCTGAGTGCCTAATCTACTCTCCAGGACATGGGCAGTTCTCTAAGCCAACAAAACTTAATTGAACTTTCTGTTCCAGCTGGAAAAGGTTATGGATCTAGTGAGTGCAAATGGAAGGTAGGATGAAAAGGTCAGATGTTCTGTTCTCTTTGTAATGGATTGACCGGGGACATGTTTTTATCTTTCTCACAACCGCTGGATTGTAAAACTTAATTAGCAAGTCACTGCTCTGCCCTGTCTGAAGGCATATGTGTGATGATTACACATAGATCATATTTTATGGACATGTCTTGTTTTCATCCCAGAGTAACAGCCTGCATGAGCGATGCTTTTGTCACATATTTACATCGATAGTTCAGGGAAGGGCCAGTAGGACAAACTGGAGAGCTCCCCTTGACGTCAGCTCCCAAGAAATCAGCTTGTAGAGCTCCAGCTGCCTGAACTGGGCTCTCACCTGCTCTGTTGGGAGGTGGGAGACAAGGCATTGAAAGCACAGGTATCTTGGTGTCTTGGTTTGGAAGACAGGTGTCTGCTCAGGAAGGCAGGAACCTCCCTTGGAATGGAAAACACGACCCCTTTCCCTCCGAATTATTAGAACTTTAAAATTAAGGGGCTTTCAGGCAAAGATACGGGAAAAGGAACAACAGCTCTTTCCTAGCACACACACACAACAAGGCAAACGCCACCGGCAGCCCCAACCAGCGCCCGAGCCCAGCGCCGGCCTCTCCCGGCCGCGGGCGCTTCCCCTCGGGGCAGCTCCGCTCACGGCCG
>VXBT01007530.1:7542-24952 GCA_013400235.1 Oriolus oriolus
TGTGGGTAGCACGGTAGCATGTGGGCCCTGCTACAAGTCAGTAGTCATTTTTATAAAGGACACAGGACCAAAATCATGAGTAGTGGAAGAATAAGCCAAGGAGTTTCTTCAGTACACTCTTCCACACTCAGTGCCTGCCTCCCTGAAAGATGGAGGTAAGCAAAAGTGTAGAAGGCTGTGTAGTTACTAATTTGATTTTAAACAAGGCATATCTGCTGTAAACTAAACAGAAATAATTAATATTCACATTTAAATAAATGTGACCATGTAGAAGTTTGAATTAACTAAAGAATTTATTAGAGACCAACTTTGTAGTTCAAAAGAACACTGAGGAGCTGAACATTAACCATGAAATTATGTGCCTAAAAAAGGTAAATCTGAAAGTCCTTGTCTCTCATTATCTGCAAGCTTTTAGCTGTGTTTTGACTCCTGAACTGAATTTTAATCTATCACTTAAAAGAAATTTCTAGACACAAAACCAGCTAAGAGTGGACCTCTGATTTTTGTATTTTCAAAAAATATTTTTTGGAAGATGCAATTCACACTGAATATTACTTTTCTAAATTTTGGGGTATTAACAATAAGAACTCATAATGAGACCTTTGCTTAAAAAAATGGACACTGTAGTAAATAAGCTCCTGCATGTACAAGTTATCACAAATGACCAATGTTTAAACACTATAAATGCTTGGAATTAAGAGTACTAAAAGGACTCTTTATATATACATATATATATATATAATACCTCTAACAAAATTTAAGACATTTCTCTTTATATTTGACACCACTACTATGTTATATACTTCCTTACATAACAAAATGATAGTGAACTTCTGAAAAATAAAAGATCCTGTTTCAAACATATATGCTGGGTAATGAAGTGGAAAGAAAGAATAAATAAGGAAATAATAAAGAAAATACCAAGTAAGATCAATTTTAATTGACCCAGGATAATTTTCAAATCCTGTTGATTCCTTAAAAGAATTTAAATTATATTTCTAATTTACATAGCTGCAGGAAGTATTTATACTGCAGCAAGCAGAAAAAATTCAGACAGTACTTATCCCTGCCCAGGTACATTAGTGGGTATTGGACTTTTGGTGTTATTTTCTGAATAATTCTGACATTTCTACTGTAATATGAAATCACTTCTGTTTAGAGTAGGATAATATATTACTAAAGGTAATGATCAGTTCATTAGTAATGAATGAAAATGAATGATTCCATAGCACAATAACTGCTATGAAGAACAAACACATCAATTATCATGTTCTTACCTCCAGTTTTTGATGGTCATTTCTCAAAATCAGTGATGAGTTCTCACTCCTAAGTAATGCTTTCACAACAAGGGTTAAGCTGTGAATACTGGCCTGAAAGAACAGAGTAGTTACTATGGTTTACAGTTATGTATTTTGAAGTAGAAAGCTTTGTAGCAATGAGAAGGGCAAAAGAAAAAATGCTTTGAGAGATGCTGAAAAACGTGCAAGTCAGTGAAACTGCTCATGTATGTCACCTTCAGAACATGCATTATTGCAAAACAGCAATACTGCTTTAAAAGGGCAGATTGCAGAGATTTCAAAGAAATATTAATTAATCCTTGAATGCTACTGTCTCTCCTCTGCTCTTTGTGATCCAAAAAATCCTTTCCAGAGTTGAGAAATCTTTCCAGATTAAGACTTAGTTTAAAAGCATATGCTTCTATGTACTCCTCCTTATATCTGCTGGATTAGACTTTGTGGATGCTTAAGTAGCTATTAAAAAAGGACCTTTAAGCATAAGAACGTGTGTGTGACACAGTTCTAAGGAAATTTTTAAAATAGCAAAAGAAACTATTTCAAGTACTAGAGGGGACACTTAAGAAAATGAAAGACACAATTTTAATAGACATTAGAAACATTGGCTTAAGTTTCTCAAACCGAAAATATTCTGAATACAAATAGGATTTACTTACTTTTATGATGGTAGGTTTCCATACTCTTAATGAAACATTCACTTGATATATGTCAGATGGGATCAGGGCACAGTTAATAGAGGCACAGCTGTATGTATCACAGTCCTGTTTAAGAGGAACCAGCATGAGGTAATAGGAAGAGACTTTTCACATCGTTAAAATAAAAACATGTAAATTACTGTATTACAGATCACTTGCTATGACACCAATAATAAACTGTGGCAAGACTTACACCACAGGCCACCAATAATAAACTGGTATTAATTACTGTAGCTTTTTATGTAAAAGCGACACTGCAGTATATAAAACAGCTTGAGATATTCATGCTGTAGTAGAACTCAGTTTTTGCAGCCTGGCAAGCCCTGAGAAAAACCTGTTGCTGCAGCAATGGAGCAAAAGTCATCACAGAACTCCTAAAGGAGGCACAGCTTGTAAAAGCAAGTGTTCCTCTACCAACACAGCTATGGCTTTTCTGCAGTGTTTTTCAAATCTTGGGACACCTGAATCTCTCAAGCACGGCAATATGTGAGTGTGAAAATCCAAGTATCTTTACTTCCTAGTATCACTTCCTAGCGGGGAGTCCAGCAGGATTACGTTGGAAAAAGCTAGAAATAGTCACTTAGCCTAGACCTTTGTCACCTCTGTCAAGGACGATGATAATCATGGCAAAATGTTCTTCCCATGACATGGTTTCATGGCACCAGAAACTCCACTTGCACCTCTGTGCTTAGGACACTTTCCCCCTGACAGCTAACATAACTACAACAGCAAAATTACTTTGCAACACTTTCATCTAAAGGTGAAGGGCTAGTCCTTTCCAAATGGGATCATCAGTTACAGTTGCATGGAAAAATCTGTCAGGTCACAGTTCTAGCATTTGAATGTATTTTCTACTGGATGTCTAAAAAGTTGAGAGGGAGATAAGAAACATTTAAAATATTACTATTTATTAATTACAATGGGAACATAGATGGTAACGATTTATTCAGCTGTCAAACGTGCTATTGCTATTCACATACTTTTTAAGTTAAAGAAACCCCAAACAATCTAAATTCAGTTCCACAAAGAGTTTTGCCGCCAAATAAAAACGATAGTCTAGTCTACACAAAAATGGTTTTCTAAGCTATTAAAAAAAAATGAGTTTCCAAATAATACAGTTTGAGAGCAGCTTTTATACATCTTTTTCAGAAGTACTAAGCTCCAAGATCTGCATTAATATCTGGGGTGAATATATATACTACGAGTACGCTTACCATAATTGTATCCCTTGTAGGTTCTTTTATTTTTGACAACACAAATGGTTTCCCAGTGCCAATCTTTAAGGGATCTACAGGGTAACTAGTTTGGCAGATGGCATTCTGTAAGCAGAAATACAAATAATATTGTCTGGATATGTAATCTATTAAAAAAAAATCATCTGGAAACAAACCAACATTAATAATATTTAATATTTAATTATAGGGCTTACTAACCACTAAATGCAATAAAATAGCATATTGGAGGAGTGCACAATAGGAAATTCAGATGGTCTATGTCTTGAAGTATTATTATTCAAACAGCAAATGAAATATTTATGAGATAATTTAACCTAAACTCTATCCAGCTACTTAATCATCTGCAGAAGCAAACAAGAGCTTCCTGCAAGATGACCACTATGCGAACCAGCAAGAGCTGGCTATTAAATGAGCTAAAGAGCTTCTGCATGGGAACCCACAGAGGTTCTGCCCTAGCAAGCAGACAGGCAGGTTAAGTGCAGGATGCAGAATCCTCAGTTGCTATGTCCAGGGAGGGGGAGCGGATGCTGGAGCACTGCTGAATCTCTGTGACTCCTACACAGGCAGCTAGGAAATCCTTTGGTGTCTTCAGTGTGGGGGAATTGATTTTTTTCAGTCTGGTCGTTGACTCACACTGCTAGCATGAAAAGGATTACAAATCCCCTGCAGTGCACTTTGGCACACTGCTATCATTAGGGTGTAGCTAGCAGGACATGAAATCTGCCTTAGAAAAAACAAGATTTACTGAGTTTATGTGCAAGCTTGTGTCAAATGGGGTGATTGACTAGGAATGAAAATAATGGGGAAAGGAAATCAAGAACAGACACAACTCTTTTTGCATTCTAAATAGGATTTTTTTGTTCATTTGATATTTGTTTTGTTTCAAAGTAAACCTTGAACTTTCATTCATATATTTTGGTTTATTTTTCAGTTGGATAACACCACAAAACTAGGTGAAATTATTTGCAGGGAGGTGCATGTATGTCTCTGAGTGAAAGAAAAAAGAAAGAAGGTTTAGGTCACCACTTAGTGATAGCTGGGTTTTTCAGCCATGTAGTTATTGATACAGCTCTAGTTGTAATATCTACAGATCCAGGACAATGGAATTCGTTGGAATTGTCATCTGTGCCACTTACACTGGAGGCATGAAATGGAAAAACTCAAGTGAGGGCAGCAGGGAAGAGCATTGGAAACATATGACCTACCATCCCCTTCAAGATGTCTCAGTGCCCCAGAGAAGGAAGAAGCCAGAGGACTGCTAGTGCTGGAGAGCAGACATGCAGGAAAGTTAATTTCAGTACCCGAAAGAAGAGAACTGACAGGAGGTTGGGCTCTAGATGCACACAGCAGGATTCCAGCATTTGCAATAAGCACTGCTGACAATGAAGAGAATATGAGGCTCATATCTGAGTCTGGACATCCCAGCACTTGCAATATAACAAATCAGCCTTGTTATAGCACAGTTATTCTTCAACACACTTTTAAATCTGCTTGTTTCCTTTTATGAAAATTTTTCCCTCTGTCTTCTTATGCACATCTGTATATACCCTTAAAACAACAACATCTTGTTATTTAGACTAAAAGCAATGCATAATCCCAAATGTTGCTTACAACATAAATTTCAAATTGAAATTGATCATAAAAATACAAATTCCTATCTTACCTGGGAATGTGACAATGCAGTAAGGTAGAGAAGAGTGTTTTTGGCAGCTGTTACATTGGGAAATAAGATCTGCAGTGTGAGGTTTGGCATTGGAAAGTGTTCACCTTTTTCAATCTATAAAAAAAGAAAAATGTTTTGACTAGTCCTTTCCTCATTTTCTTAGTATTTGGTTGTGAGTTTTTCCCTTTCCTGTGTTTTTATTTTCTTCTTTTCATTTTTACAGTTCCACAATTAGTTATGCAAATGTGCTTTATATGGGAGAGAAGCCACTGTATCAATGGTGGCTCCTGCTGGCTCCTCCTCAGGTAGGAAGTAACTAAGTTACCTACTAAGTAGGTAACTTATTGGGAACAGACAAGCTACTTTTCTATAGGGCAGGAATCCTCTGAACACTCCTGCTTCAAAATCAGGCTGTTCTAGAGATTGCTGATTGCTTAGGTAACTGCTCTCCTGCTCACCTGTTCCTCTCTCCTGTTTTCCCTGAGAAGACAACAGGACATATCAGTGAACAGCAGCCCTTCCTGGAAAGGCCTGCTGTGGCTGAGGATTGGGTAAACACCTAGGTGGAATTGCTGGCAGAGGAATTGGTGGTATTGCCTCTGAAGCGGACAAACTTAATAAATGCTCAAGAGCCACTAAAACTTTTTCCTCCTGGCTATTTATTTGTTTTTAGCTGCTTGTGAAGATGAGTTTTACTTTAGCAAGATCATAAATGGTATGCTCTGCAATCCAGCAGCTTTTTGACTCAGAAAGCAAAGATTTGCAAATTAGATGAATAAATGCATTAAACATCCACAGCAGACAAAAAAACCATAGCTGAATAAAACCCTGTAAGGCCTAAAAATAGCAAAAAAACCCTTTTTCACTGCTGTCTAGTGAGAGCAAGAATTTTACCATATCCCATTTTTTTACAGATAGAAGTTGATTCAGAGACTTCTATGCTTTTTATATGGAACCCGTGTTCAGCTTTGGATTTGACACTGGGAGACAGGATGCTCTCAAGACAACTTGTCAAAAGTGCTTCTTCTCCTCTCTTGTAGCCTCTCATTAGGTACCAGAAGGCCCCAACGAGGTCTCCACAGACCCTTCTCTTCTCCAGGTTGAATAGCTCTCACTGTCCCTGAGTGTCCTCACAGAAGTGGTGCTCCAGCCCTGTGATCATCTTTAAGGCCCTCCTCTGGACCCACTTGAGCAGTTCCATGTCCTTATCTGGGCAGTTCTAGAGCTGGATGTAGTAGCCCAGCAGGGATCTCACAAGAGCAGAGGCCATTAAGTATCTTTCCCATGTGATTTTACTTTGCAGTGTTCATTGAACTAGGAAGACCAAATTCTTGGAGCATGGCATTTGCCCATTATACATTGACTGGATTTTGGAAATGGCTGCTCTAACCTGCAGCAGGGATAGTCCAAGTTCTCATTTATCAGGGCATGCTCTCTTTTCCCAGCTGAGGATACAAGGCCTAAAACCCACCAGAACTACTCTGCAGGAGATGGACCATCTGAGACCCTCTGACTCACTGTATTCCAAAGCAGGGAAGGAAAAAAATGTTTTAAGCACAAAATGCACGTAGAGGGTTTAACATATTGTATACCTGCTATTTAAGTAATGCAAACCAAAAGGAAAAAAAAATTAAGACAGTATCTAAGTCATACATTTTTAATTGTTTCTTACCCTATAATGCAGAGTCACTTCATCCCCAATCTGCTCTGTTGTGTTAATAGCAGTAGGGACAGTATCATTTGCTGCAATTATAACATGGTGCTCTTTGAAAACACTGTGGGTTAAAAAAAAAAAAAAATAACCACACAAACTTCATAAAACCCCCTAGAAGCTAATAATATAGGTATTTTCATTATTTCATGAATTTCAGGACTAGTCTTGCAATTAAGAGTGCACTGCTGCATCCACTGAAGTTCAACTGTTCTGTTCTCTGAATAGGCTCCAGTTTTTATTACATACATTTAGAATCTTTTGTTCAGATACAACTACAAAAAACCCAAATATTATTCCCAAAATTAATACATTAGGGTCTGATTTTGCTGTCCTTATTCTAATTGTGCAGTCCCTTATCCTGGGTATTGCCATGCGAAACAGGCAGGATCCTGTAAAAGACAGAATCAGGAAAAACAGAACAAAGTCAGCATGTTTCAAATTCAGTCTTATTCCCTATGGGACAAACAAAGGCTGGATTTGAACCATGAAATGCATCCAAAATAAATTTGGCTTAATTATTTACACCTATACACCATGAAATGTTGTTTACCAGTAGTAAACAGAATGCTTTTCAGGGATAGAATCTAACTGAATTCTGGCTGTTTCTGAAAAAGTGTACTACAAGACCTGCATTAAAGTATAAGTCTGAACTTAAAAAAAACAAATGCCCAAGAACCTAAAATTAAGGTTAATTTTTGAAGATGGAAATCAAACACCACACCATGCAATATCATAGTGATACAAACCCATGGCCTTGGGAAGCTGGAAGTACTTGCTTTCTTATGTACCTGAAATGCCTTTGAATGACTATAGCAAAGTACAGGAACCAACAAAAGCTGCTGCTGTTGTACTTGCAAACTGCAGATCAAATTTAAATAGATAAAATGAAATTTCAGCAAGTTACAGAGAGTAACTGATCCATTATTTCATGACTTCTCTTTTCACTGAATCTTGTGCTTCCATTTTATGAGCTTTGAAGCTGTTGTCTGTAGATACTGAGCACATTTCAACAACAAAAAAATACTATATTCTCCTTGAACACCTGCAATTTACTGTGCTAGCAAATAAAGTACAGAGAAGTGTCAATACCTTACAAATATTAATCCTACTTCATATTTTACTGGAATTGTAACATGTCCTCTGTTGTCACTCAAAGTCTCAGGTGGTTCTTCGCTGTCACTAAAACAAAACAACATACATCACTCAGATCCAACTGATGCAGACACCACACAACTACTGGGTGGAAATGGACCTTAGAACCTGAACTACCAACAGCTCTGAGTATAAAAGGACACTACTCATTTCCAGTTAAGTACTGACTTCTAAAAATAAATTAAAAATACTTTTTCCAGTAACTAATGATTTAAGCTCTGCACCAGCCCAAGCTCATAAGCACGTCTTTGTTAAAATTACAGACAGCAGGTGACTGAATGAAAATGGATCAATTAAAAGCCACACCATCCCTGGATTTTGCAGGGACAGAAACACTGAGGGCAAGTGCATTCCTTTACCCTACCAGGGACAACTTCTGCAATGCTCTTACTCTTTGAAGGCCAAAGCTTTGTGTTAACTGTGATTAATGCTAAAGTATACAGTAATTCTCTAGGAGAACAAACCTTTGCTGAAGGTAAAACAACCGGAAATTATGACTCACTTGTAACTCTCAAGCTGTAGAGAGTAACAGCTATTTATTTAGTCCACTCAATCCACTGCTGGACTGAATACATCTGTAAGGGTTCCAGCTCCACAGAAGGTCTAAGGGCTTGTGAGTTCAGAAGCCACTTGCATTTTACTATGAAACAACACTGTAGAGCTTTCAAAGAAAAAAAATCAGAAGGCAAAGACTGCAACTAACCTTGTTGCATACACATGAATAGTAGCATTTTCCAAGAGATACGATGCATTGAATTGGAATGATATTTTGAAGGAAATCTGTGTAGAAAAATACATCACACATTTTAAAAGAAAAAAACCCACACACTAATAGAGACTGATACCTTGAAAAATATACAATTTTTTGCTTTTATCTAGGGAATCCTTATTCATATTTTACCAGTTTTCCATGAATGTGAATGAATCCACTATTTTGAATTTGTCCCAATCAAGAAGGAAATTGAATAGTTATCACTTATTAAACGGAAGACTCAAATTTTCACAAACCTCATGAAGAAAGTTTATATAGTAAATTAGAAACACTTGGATAAATAGTTCTTAATGGAAAGCAATTGTTCTTACAAGCAATTTATCAAAACCTCTTTTTTTCCTTCCAATGAGGAGAAAAGAAACAAAGCTTCAAAGCCTGGCTGTTACAGGGGAGATAATCTGCCTGTAGAAGGAATGTCACTTAATATATGGTAGAACACCTAGAATACCAAAAAGAAATGTTTACAATGTAAATAAAGAAGAGACCTCTAGGTCTCAAAAAGTCTCATAGTTATTATAACCAGGGCAAATCTAACATCATTTGGAATCACAAGATTTAGGAACACTGTCCCCAGTGTTCTTCTTCATATTGTGACACTTTAAGGTAATTTTATATGAAGCAAAAGTTTTCTTATTCGTTACTGCACAGAATTTTCAGCTTAAACTTTTATCTTTCATGTGTACAAATCTTTACTACAAATTGGTCCACAGAAAGTTGTCCTAGATATTCATATTTAAAGCAAAAAGAAGCTTCAGAAATGAATGTATTAGGGATTCTTATCAGTGAATCAGAGATTGATTTCCAAATGCAAAGAAAGGTGTGAAATTTCTAAATTTAGGGCTTTACAGCTACAAACTAACAAGCAAAGCATGAAAGGAAAATGTGAAAAATCCAGTAAAGCTGGGAATGGAACATTGTGGGCAGAGGCATCGGCCAATACACTTATTTGGCTTCAAGAAGGTAACAGCTGACTTAATCCCTACAAGTCCAAGACACAAGCTGGAACGTTTGTGTGGGAGGCAATGTAAGAAGGCTTCTCTCATGATCTTCTCAGTGCAAGATAGAGGGGCAAACGAGAAACTGCCAGGAAAGGCTGTCTTATTTCCACTCAAATTGATATTTCCCAATTCAAGATCAAGATCTAAGTATGGCTTTTCAAAGTCCTAGTTTAGTTAAAGCTCCCTCTCCATTCCAGCAGGAGATACAGACATCACTGGAACTGTTCAAGCTGGAGTTTAAGTGGACTACTTGCTGGACAGGCCTCTCATTCCCCACTGAGCAGAGGTGAAAGTCTTGATGCCTGACTTTGGCTGAGTCAGCACTTCCACATACCATGTTATTCTGTCTTCAACCAATGGATTACATTCTATATACAAAATAATTAAATTTATAGGCTCCAGGCTATGGAAAGCCTAGACACAGACACTTCTGGCCAGGTGTGCCACTTGTGTGTCACCTGCCGTCCTTCAGTGTCAAGGATGGCAATACGCATCCATTACATCCTCACATACCATGACTGACTGCCCAGGCACTAAATATCTGATGGTTTCCCATCTGGCTCTGTGCAGCTGACATCAAGGATAGGTTAGGAAACATGCAGGGACAGTTTTTGGGATGAACACAAGAGAAAAGGTTTTCAGAGATGATAGGGACTGCCCTGCCTTTAGAACAACCTGGAGCAAGGAGAACTTGCATGCAGGGGGACTTTTTACCTCTTCTGCAGGTTTTAGAAATGGATATCCCACTTTACAGGTGATGTTGTGATTAGATTCACAGCTATCCTTCTGTATGTCCTAAAGGGAAAAAGAAAGTGAAAGCATGGCCTTGTGCAAACTCTTTTTAAATTTTGACTGAGCATCATAGACCTGTTGAACACAGGTATCATTGCCATTTTTCACTTTCAATACATTGTAAGAGTCAAAGCCTTAATTAACTAGAACAAAAATAGGAAGCCACAAATTCTGCGAGACAATTTTCACCTATGGACATTTTTACTAATTACTTGCCATTATGCCTTTCCAATGACAGTGTTTGGAAGATTCACAATTATATGCCTACTGGACATAATGCAAATTATGGGGTCTAGCAATCAACATATCTATAATTACACAGTTTTCAAATTTTGTAAATGTGTTGCTAAAGTAGCAATAAAAGTGACATTCATACTCCATCAATTATTGCCATAGGATCAGCAACAGTGCTGTGGATTCCTGACTTCTAATTCCTGCAGTATCAGGACTGTTGACAGAAAACAAACTGCTCTAAATGCTTCTCATCTGAACAGAGGTGTATTTGTAGCATATCTGCTGCGGCAGAAAGGAAAAGAGCCGCTTTGGGAAATGCTGTCTGAGGTAAGGAAGATGCAGGCACTGATATATCCTGCCCTACGACAACAGTGCTTTTTCTATACATGTGCAAAAGGAGAATTCTAGGGGCTCAGGAGTTCTCCTGATGGATAACAAGGCATTTCTCGGCTAAGATGTACAGGTGATTCATAGTGCTGATGCTCATCTAAGGGGCAGTCACTTTTTCTGAGTGCCATTGTGAAATTTGCATCTGTATTTTATGGACAGGGCTAGGCAAGAGTCCACTCATGTCAAAATAAATACACTACTTTAGAGGCATAAGCAAGGAGAGCAGCCCTGGGGAATCTCTTTCAGTCAACTGAGATGATGCCCTAGGAGTCAAATTCAGGTTTAGTAAAAAGGCTTCCTCAATCTCTCTAGCAATATAGGTTATGATAAATTTTGATAATGTGAAAAAAATCCTACCTCAATGCCAGCAAAAATAATATTTGGAGAATATTGAACCAAAACTCTGGTATTATAGGCACTGTCTTTTTTGTTCTTCACAGAGAGCTGGATGGTGAACTTATCATTGCGTGACTTTACAATGAATGGAGAAGAGCTGTAAAATAAAGTAAGAATGTTGGACATCTTAACTATTGAATCTGTTTTTAACTTAAAGAGAAACTTCTTTCAGTCTCCAGACTATCTTGTTTCTGAATCGGAAAGGAAGCCCCAGCATTATCTTATTAGACTACAGAATTTATAATTCACATAGAAACTTTGTACAGATATCAAGCAATACATTAAACCCAGTATAGTTACCTGTCTCCAGCTATGCTTGCTTTTACAATCAGAACAAGATCTGAAATGCATTTATTTTTGGCTCCACAATCTTTTGTGAAAGGAATCTGCAAAAATAGTATGTTTACTCTTAATTTTGTTACATTTATTGTCAAATACTTGCATTTTAATGCATTATGTAACTTTATGTAAGGTCTTCTGTTTAAAAAATCAAAGAAGTCTTCCCTGATATTAACCAGTTAAACATGCCAATATCCTGTAAAATGCATGGGTGAAACATAATAATTCATCATTCCCTTCTAAATGATTCACCTAGATTCTGAAAAGAGGCATTAATAGAAGTAGGAATGATGGCAAGCACCACCAAAGTAAATGAATAACACTCCTCTGCTCCGTCTACGTAAAACCCGACAATAAAATTGTTGGTAACACTCTTCTATCTTCAGTCAGCTACAGAGAGCTTTGAAACCCCAGCACGATTCACAAGCACATTGAATCAAGCTTTTCATTCTTGAATACTCATTTAGAGGGAACATCTCCTGTACAGGCTCAATGACCCCTCCTCTCTAGCCAATTTGTGGGCAATAGTTTCAGCTCTTGCATGGGCTATGACTTTTACCTTAAATACTTTGGTTAGTGGTACAGAATCTTTCTGACTTACATATTCTGCAATTGAATTTGGCAAGTTGCTATCAAGAACTGGTCCACTCTCTGGATCAGAAAAATTGAATTCCAGCAAAACCTTTACAGAGTCCTGAAAATCAGGCTTATCCTAGAACACAAGGAAAACAAAACTGCTGTTATGGAAATTCACTTTCATATCTAAGGAGGTTAAAAAGACCCAAAAAGTGCTGAGGTAAAATATTTTTCTGTCACGCTGTTGCCATTCTCTCTAGAGAAGCATCTGAATGCCTGCAGTTGATGATGAAACATTTAATGTGCCAGGCATTCCTTATAAATATCTACCAACGTTTTTGTGTAGATTATCACAAAATTTCACATAGTCTGAGCATGTCCCACACAGTTTCATTTAAGAATATCTCAACTGTTGACTCACAGACTTTTCTAGTTGTGCTCAAAGGATGAGTAAGATAAGCATCAGCAGCATCATCTTTTGTGAAGTCAGACTTTGGCCAGCTGTTTGGTGAAGAAAATTCTGAGTATCATTTACCATTAGTTTTGCATTATGATAACACTGTGAAGTCATTAAGCATTTTAGATGTGGGTAGCTTACAGTATGCAAGTCCATTCACGCCACACATTAGGTACAATCTGAGCAAATTGATATTCACAGTTGCTAATTATGCTTCTGTTTTGCAGTGAATAAATATTCTCTGTTCCAAGTCTGAAAGTTTTTTTTACTATATTTTATTAGGAGCAATTGCACCAATATGCAAAGTAAAATTCTATCTCACATGCACCTGCTGGGTTTTGAGTGCACCTAAACTGCTAACCATGAGAGCTGCTTGGTTCCAACAAATGAGGTATGCTCTTTCTTAAGATAGACACGGAGACATAGCTAAAGAGACTGTACATATAAGTAAATAGTTTGTATGTGTATAAATCAATCAATCAATCAATCAATCAAAGTTTTAAATAAATTTCATGTACATTTCTTAAGATTAATTCTGAACACAGATTTTGTTGTCCAATTTGCAATTAATGAAATACATATTTGGGTTACTCTAGCATCAACATGAGAAAAATACTTTAAATGATTTACTTGCCAACATGTAGAAGTTATGTTTTGTACATTCTGACCCTTTGATAGTTATATTTTTTTGCATTTTCCTCTCATGGCTTTCTGTGAACAAGCTCCGAGATATCTGTCTTTGTGCATCAAGAGTAATCCAGTACTGCAGACCTGCAAAGGAGGTTGAGATCAATATTATGAAGCACTTTGCCTCTACACATTCTTTTTTCCCAGAATATCTTAGATGCACTTGGAATACTGAATTTACAAAAGTTGAATTTCATTTTTTAATTAATAAATGCATGCAAGCATAGGAGTTTTATTGCTTAAAGCTTCCATAGCTTAGTGCTTATCTACTTACTGGATTCAAATATCTCTTCTTTTGACTTTAGTCTGGTCTTAAAACAAATTGTGGCATCTATGCATATTGTTTTTCTTATATTTATCTGACAATTTTGTTGTTGAATATTGATGCTTTTAGGTGTAAATTGCATGGAAACATTTACTTCAGCCACATCACGAGACCTTAAAAAAAACACAAAGAAAGTGCTTGGAAATAAGAGCAGCAACTTTTTTAAACTTAAGGATGAACTTACAAAATATGCAACATTCAATATTCAGATACAGACACAGAAACACAGAATCATGGAATCCTTTAGGTTGGAAAAGACTTTTAAGATCAGTGAGTCCAACTGTCAAAAGGCTTATAGCTAAAAAGAAGAAGTCCCTTAATGTCCTTTGGGAAATAACAGAAGCATAAAATCCACAACTGAAATGAGATTCCTGTGGCACATGTTGATGGTACCATGCGGCAGCACAGTAGCAGACACGGCGCTGGCCATGTTATGCCAACTAAGAGGCCCTCTACTATTTCATGTCTTCTGTCTTGGCTGTGTGATGCTATGAAAACAACTGGCAATTGCAAGGCACTTCTCTGGTACATTTTCAGTCTGCATTTGCCTTCGTCCATTTAGGCAGATTACTGCATGCCTGTTAACTGCCACCACAGAGAGAACTCATCATACGGAAAACAAAAAAGCGAGCAACAAAAAGAGAAGAGAAAGAAATGTCCTCAGCAGCAGAAACCTATAAAGCACTAGAGGATTTTTTAAAGCTCAGCTATCATACAGGAGGGAAAGCCCCTGAAGAATAGGGGACAAGAGCAACATGATGGTCTAGAAGAGTAGTCAACTATATATCCTATACATAGTACCAGTAAAAGAGAAATTACAGAGGAAACAGTCACAGGATTTCTCCACAGTGCTGCACTTGTTTCAGAAAAGACACCAGGTGAAATATTTCCAAAAGCATTTAGGCAACTCTACAGAGTCAGATCCATTTTAAAAGAGACTGGAGGCCCAGAGCCATCATTGAGAGTATCACAGATGAACATAATATTCCACATAAGCTGGAGGGTAGCATGCCATCTCTTAGGTTGTAGGTAGACAAACAGGCTAATATTTGTCCCCAGTTTGTTTCACTTTAAATCTCCTTTGCCCCTGCAATGCATTCCTGTCTCATCCCTCGCTCTGATTCAGTTCTCTTTTGGCCATGATACACAGCACATGAGTGTACTAAACCGGCAAAAAGTTAGCTGGCAAAGCAACTTCAGAATTGTGGTCTCAGCAATGCAGTGAAGGGCATCACACTGTGCTCACACGTGGAACTTTTAGAAAGAAACTACTAGGTGAAGTTCAGAAGAAGCTGGGAGCTTGAGGATAGCAGCAAGCCTTGACAAACTTGATCACCTACTAGGTGAGTTAGGTGATACAGGAGGACAGGGAAAGCAAGGAGCTGGGTTAGCAATTTCATTACCAGAGACAGAAAAAATTTAGTTGTGCTTTAGAAATGAGGATTTAATGTCACATTGTTTATTTCTCTTCTCCTTTAAAAATTATATTGCTCACTATTACATCTGAATCATACTCTTATATAAAGAAAAAGAAGTCAGTGTTAAGCAGAAAGCTTAGTTTAATTTAAAAAAAATTCTGTAGGGAGTCAAACTGCAGTTTTCCTATTAAGAAATAAAATCAGTTTTCTTAGCGAGGCCTTTAGATTTGAACCTGTTCTTGATACTGTCAGTTACATAATATGCAACAGACTGTGAAAAAGAGAGAAATTCTGGTTTCTTCCTGTTTTACTTAGTGCCACAAATGGAATCACTTTCTATTTTGAAGATGGTCTAGGAGGACAAGTTCTTCATTCTAGGCTAGCAAGAGTTCTATAACATTCCTGTATTTATAATGGCATACTTTAAGTTTTATGCTCATTCCGCTAGAGAGACGTGAAAAGATGAATATTTGCAGTCAGTGTCAAAACACGAGATAAAACCAGTAACCTTACAAAGTCCAAACAGTCATGCATGCAAGTTACACTGGCACCCCAAGCAGAAGTTTTTTTTGTCCTGACAGCTGCTGTGAGTCTCCGTACCAGAAGAGGGCAGCCCCACCAAGGCCTCCGATGGTAACATCAATCAGCCCGTCATCGTTTAAATCCATTTCTCCATGCACAGACTGGCCAAAAAATTTCACTTTTTCCCCGTCTCCACCTGATGCAATACGCTGTGAAATGCGTAAAGAGATTAATGCGGTGCACTTTGAAGGGTTTTGTAATAGTCAAGATGCATTTGACTGCAGTGAGATGGGGTTTAGGCTCTTTAACTACATTAAATTTTCATTACAATATTCCTAAAACAGTTACCATGGTGATGAACACACTATAAATTTTCAGATTGCAAAATATCTGCTTTTCTGGCTGTAGAGAACATGTCAGAAGGTTTCTAATAGAAGCATGCGAATATATTTTTTAACAACATTTAGGCTCGGATTCAATTAAATCACTACGAGTTTAAAAGTATAGAGCAATTTAAAAAAGAAGCTGTTAAAACTGGTAAGTCACAGTCTCATATTATCTTGGCAAGACAGGATTATAAACATCATATACATTAAAACAGCCGGCAATCTGCAGAGTTTAACTTCATACCTGTGAATATTTTTTACTGATTGCTTTGCCATGGCCATGATAAATATAAACAGCTCCCCGATGGTCATCCTCTAAAGGAGAGCCGATCACAATGTCATTGTACCCATCCAGGTTGAGGTCCTTCACTGCAGCAATCGCAGTCCCGAAGCGCGCACCACAGGGCTCATTCTTCAGAACTTTGCAGGTGTCCTGTTTTAATGGTGAGCAGCACGTTTGCTTTACGGGTTCAAGACTCATCTGATATTCAAACTTTGTCTGTGGAAGGACAGATATAGAGTTTGTGAGCTTCCACCAATGATTCAGCAATGCAGACTTTTAAGAGGTCCTGTCCAGAAGATAAATGGATGAATTAAACAAAACAATTACAAACTATTCCTACTGATGAAGTGCACTGCAGAAACTGTGATTCTACAACTATAATTCAAGTGTTCTTTCTGAGCAGCATGTGGCAAAAACATTCTTTCTCCCTCTCTATCTGCCTCTAGATGCTTCTGCATATTTCTCAGAGTTAGAGGTTCACAGAAAAGCACAGTATCATAACAATATTTGGATGGTGTTGTAAGTAAATCACTTCATTCTTTAGGCAGTTTCTAAAGAAAACTGAGTTTAGAGTTTTTCTAAAGGCATTCTCTTAATCTGAGAAGTTAGCCAAGTTACTAACGAAACACAGATGGCAATACTGTTATTCCAGAACAAAAGATAGCATTTCTTTTACATAGTTGAATTTTGCCCCCAGTAGACACATACACCATGGCCTAACATACATAATCTGATCCAGTGTGCATGCTGGACCAAAAATACACACACCCTAGGGCATGTAACCAATCTTTCCCATGAACTCCATGTTAGAAATAAGCAGTAGCAAGCAGTTATTGCATCTTCTTTATTTGGAGCCGGATAAGCTTCAAAGCACAGGAAAAACAAATTTCAAACCCCATAGTACTGGAGGTTATGGAATTCTTGTTTTCTCATTGAAAACCCTATTCATCAGAAATTTGTTGTTAACAACATGCACGTAGAGACTGCTGTCAAACGTATCCAGTCCCTCCAGGTCCTTTTCTTGAAATAGTATTTTAGGAGATCATCATTACTAAGATATATTTTGATAATCGTTATAACA